>JAJMSP010000141.1:220480-231961 GCA_030558495.1 Pichia insulana
AGCGTAATCAGAATCAGAATAGGTGATCAGGCTACCCTGAAACCTTTCCACATCTGATGCAAATCTAGTATATCTAATCTTGTACTCCCTAGTATGATAAGTATAACGTAAAATTCTCACCAGTTCAGCTTTCAATTTTGGATGCGGATACATGCAGAATCTTGCCATAAAGTTAGCAGCAAAAGATAAGTCTGGTCTCAATGCATTAGCTAGATATTGTAAACATCCAACAACTTCACGAAACCAATGTATCTCTTGTGCTAATTGTTCACCAGTAACGACTAAATCTGATTCCTTTTCTTTGTCAAATTGGAAATTTGGAGTCATAGGAGTGGATATTTTTCTTGATTTCTTGAATTCTTTCTCGTAACCTAATTTCGTAACCATCTTCTTGATATAATTACTCATTGATAAATCCATTGATAATAAAGTACCGCTTCTCTTATCCTTGTTTTCTTTAACATTAATACCAAGAATATCTCTATAACCATTATTATCGGGATTTGTAACTCTCAAATTGAATTCATCGTTCAAACGTTCCACAAATTTATTGACTTCAAATTTGTTAACACCAGTGACTACCATATCATCGACAAAGAAACCAACAATGATTGAAATTTTATCCGGATTACCTTTAATTGGTTTGATAAGAACATGCTTAAACTTCGGAGACTTTTGAAAACAATGAAATCAACAACAATGACAGAAACAATTCAAATAAAGCTAATGGTTTAGAACCTGTTTATGAAACTGCATTCGAAGACCCTGTCTTACCAAAAGTTGTTTTGAACTTTAGAAGCTTCATTAAAGACTTTAAATTTCCTATTATCTTGAAGTCAATTTCTGATTTTCCAGGTTGGTATGGTAACACTAATTTTGCTTTTGATTGTATTGGGTTAAAGAATGTTATAAACAAACTAATTGAAGCCAAAATCAACAGCAGAAGGGTCATTTATCAGACAGCCGAAGAACAAGTTATCAAATCTGTTTTGAGTTTATCTGTGGACACTGAAAAGTTTACTACATCCAGTGCTTCATCAGCTCAAGATATTCTTTATGGTATCATGGAATCAATTGGTCTAATCAAATCGTTGAAAGAGTTGAGTAAATATGAACTTGAATTCAGCATCGACATCAGAGATGGCATGGAACCAAATTTGAAGAAGTGGGAAACTGCTGAGAAAACCTTTTTATGGTCTAAGTACAATTATGATCCCAGAAAGATTATTGATAGCATCAGAGATCATTTTCCTAATAACCGTACTTTTGACAACTTACGAGACCTCTTAAGGAAACATTCCAAGTCTTCAAACGCTGATGTACCGGTTGCAATAAGAGAATTACATGAATTTATCAAAGATTACTGCAATTCAGAACCAATTGAAGAGGTGTATGACTTTGGTGACGTTAACAAACTAAAATTCAACAATGATGTCAAGGTTCAAGGCATCAAGAAGAATAACTTTAAGAAACATAAGAAAAACTTCAAAAACAATAAAAGGAATAAAGCGAAGCAAATGAAAGAGAAGTTGGAAGAAGAAATAGAAGAAAAGGCGAGGCACTTCTCAATGAAGAGAAATAGATTCCCAAAATATTGTGTTTTTTGCAGTGCAAACCATCCTCCTTTTAATTGCGAAAAGAGAATTGATAATGCTTGTTGGTGGTGTGGTATAATAGGTCACAAAAGTTCAGTTTGCAAAGTTAGAGAGGAAGAAGAAGAGGAAAGGAAAATCAGTACTACATTTGCCAAAAACGTTTCTAGAAGAGCTTTAGTCAATTTTATTAGCAAGGATGAAGATCTTCTTACAAGTATTTTAGCGATCGAGAGAAACAAAATGTGTAATGGTATAGTTCTTGATACTGGTGCACAAGCTTCTGTCACCGATTGTGTAAAGAACCTTCATTCCTACTTCCCGTTGAGCGATAATAATCAAAATAATATTGCATCTGTGACCAATACACCAATTAAGGTACTAGGGTATGGTACTATGAAATTGAAACTTGGCTTTTCTACTCCTAAGGTGGTGGATATCCTGGTTTATCATTGTTCAAATATTGAAGGAACTTACATATCAGATGATGATTTGGGTAAATTTGATATTGATTATAGATCTATTGATGGAATTCCATACTTATGTTGGAAAAATGAAAAGATCAAATTGATAAAAGGTGATAATCTGATTTACATTCCACCATCTTTATTCGTTATGGAAAAAGTTTCAGTTGCAGGCATTCATGAGGCACTTGGACACATTGATACAAATATTGCTGAGAAAAGTGTCAAAGAAGGTTTCATACAAGTTGATGAATCTGAACTAAAAGATAATTTGAAAGAAAAATGTATGACTTGCCAAATCGGTAAAGCCAGAAGATGTAATCATAGAACTGGTTCAAGAGATAAATACATCGTTCCAATTCCTTTACATACATTTCATGCTGATTTAATGTATATTAACGCAAATGAGAGTGATTTGGAGCCAGTTGGTGATGTTGTATTTCAAGATTTCAAATGGGTTTTAGCGTTTACTGATGACTATAGCAAAATGTGTTTTGCTTTCCCATTGAGGAGAAAGAATGAATTTTTATTTCATTTCATTAGACTTTACAACTATCTCAGAACTAATTTCGGGGCATCTTTGGCAGTTTTACATACAGATCAGGGTTCAGAATTTGTCAACAAATATACAAAGGATACTTTTGATGCAATGGGGGTTACTCATGTAGTTACAAATGGTTATGCTTCAATGGAAAATGGTGTGGCAGAAAGGAAGAATTTGACAATTAAAAATGACATTAGAACGAATTTGGTTGCTGCTAAATTAGATTATGCTCTGTGGCCTGCTGTCATGGAATACGTGGTTAGCGTTAGAAACAAAACTATATTAAAAGATAAAGGTAAATCACCAGAATCTATTGTTTTACAATATTATAGACCTGAAAGTGATTTAAATGAATTATATCCACACAAATTCAGATCATTTGGTAGACATGGTATTTGGTATGATGTCGCGAGTAAAGTACCATCGTTGATGAAAACAGGGATTCATTGCTTTTATTTGGGTCCATCTCAATTTCCTTGTGCAAATGATACTAGAGTTTTGAATGGTGATAAAGTTTTAGTTTTTATTCCACAGAATGACGGTTACCACAAACCTGCTGTTAAATATACAACAAATGTGCAATACACTTATCCAGTGCGTTTGTTTAAGGACATTAATTTAGCTGAATTAGGTATCAGATTAAGAAATGATAATTCGCAGGAGCAATCTTATCCAAATTCGAATCTAAGTCAGGTGGTGGATAAAACTGTGAATAAAGATCAAAATGGTTATGTTTTGAATCAGAGTCAAATTCAAATTCCTATTTCCAACCAAATTGTGAATAATAATGTTGATAAAACCAATGATGTTGTTATGACTGACGTTGAGTCAGGTGGTGCTACAAACAATAATGATAAAATCAGTGTTGATATGGGTAATATTGCTGATAGTGGTGTTCAAAATGATGATGTTGAAATGATGGAGGTTAATCCTAATGCTACAATTCCAAATGATGTTCATGATGCTCGTCCTACTAGTGCTGTTGCGGAAATGAATGATAAACAAGAAAAGCCTGAAGTCGAAACTATTGTTGGAACTGATATTGATACTGATAACAAACTAACTGGTGGTGATAATGATAATTCTGATGTTGGTGAAAATGTTGTTAATTCTGTTGAAGAGGTTGAAGAAATATCTTCAAAGGATGTCGATAAGTTGAAAACTTTTGAAACAGCTGCTAAAAATGGTAATATTGATGATATTGTTGAGGCTAGTAAAGAGAATTTGGTAGAAACAAAAGTTGATAAGGAATTACAAGATTATTTCAATCCTAAAGATACTATTTCTTTACCAGAAGGTCGTCTTTTGAGAAGTCGTTTTCAATTCAAAGGTGTTAATGCTGTTAAACTTAGTCCAAATTTTAGCAAACAACCAGGTGAATTACCAAGTACCAAAAGAATTATCTATCAAGTTGTTAGTAAAGACCCAGTAGAAGGACCTGAGTGGGTAGCTGCGTTTAATAATGAACTTAATTCACATATGCAGAATGGTAGTTGGGAAACCAATCCAATTGTTACAGGTGATCCAGAAATTTTGAAAAGAACGGTAAAATTAGCTATTATCTGTAATGAAAAGAGAGCTGCTACGGGTGAACGTCCTAAGAAGAAAGTTAGATTTGTTTTACGTGGCGATAGACAAGATGAATCAACCTACTCAAATACTTACAGTCCTACATTACCATATGACTTATTACGAATCATACTTGCTGAATGTGTTCAATCAAAACGATATTCTGTTTTCCTTGATATATCAACTGCTTATCTGAATGCCGAAATCGACCATGACATTTATGTCGAACTTCCTACTGTTCTTGAAAAAGATAAGCCGGAGGTGAGACTAGGTGAAAAGGTGGTGCATAAGGTAAAACGTGCAATTTATGGTTTGAAACAATCTGGACGCCTTTGGTATGAAAGATTAACACAATTTCTTATCTCAATTGGATTTGAAAGAAGGGGGGATATCCCATGTGTTCTTATCAAACCAATTAAAGGTAATCCGGATAAAATTTCAATCATTGTTGGTTTCTTTGTCGATGATATGGTAGTCACTGGTGTTAACAAATTTGAAGTCAATAAATTTGTGGAACGTTTGAACGATGAATTCAATTTGAGAGTTACAAATAATAAATATAGTATGTATGTGAACGACTTGGCCGATCTATGTTCATCCCGAACACATGTGATCACCCTTCACTCAGGTATCCCCCAAGCGGAATAGCGTAAATATATAATCGAGACTTGATCAGCCGGCATTCACGGACCAACCAATCACTGTACTCGATAACGCCTGGCAAATCAGGATTTGCCATTTGTACACTTACGTGAACAAACATGTAAGACGAAATCTGATTCGTCATGTCAGAGTAACTATCCGTTAGCTCCGACTAGTCTACCCGACTAATGTAACAATAATCAATTCTCGATCATTCTAGAAATTATTTCTCGTATTAACCAAAACGGCAAGTGTCTTCGGTATAACCTACCGAAAACGTATATAGCGATGTTCCTCAGTCACGTGTACGACTCACTGGAGTCCCACATATTCTAACAGCTTCAAACCTAACGTTGTGATCGCAATCTGAAAAATTTGGGTTCCCGCCTGTAAAGATCTGAAGGGCAAGATCTGTGAGAAGGAATAATTATATTTTTGAATAATTTATCATTTTCTTATACTGTTAACCAAAGAACTCTAAAGGTATGTCCTCCACTTGTAATGACGAAGAAACACAATTGAAAGAAGCACTAAGGAAGCTAGAAAGTCAAATTAGTTTACAAAGGGAAATAGTACAAAGGTTGATTGAATCCAAGCAGAAGAAAATGTTGAATGAGAAGAACAAGCTTTACCATTTGAAAACCTTAGTTGATAATCAGAATAATGAAGAAAAACTTCAAGTAAACAAAGAAAATATGATAACTAAACCCCAACATTCTACGAAATACCATAAAAATGAATTTCAACGTGAGGAAACCCGAATCCCAGATACTCCATTTATTAGAAGGATACTTGCTAATAGAGCTAAATATTATAACCATAACAGATACTTTTTTGCTGGATACAAATTTATATTACATAGCAACAAATTGATTCTTCTATCGACAAACCATGAGTTGAGTAACCGACCTTTATTGAATGCAGATTCAATGCCATCATTTATAACATTCAAGAATAACACATATATCAAAACACCAACAGGTGATTACATACTTGAGAATCACAACAAAACGTATGCAGTTTACAGCAATTTACCATATTTCAATCAATTACTAACACTCACTACGAATTATTCGGCATATTCGTCCAATAGTCCATCAGTCAAACCTTTCTGCACTTACTACACAAGTACTGGTAACTGTACACGTACAAATTGTCCATTTAGACATGTTCCTGGTAGGATTGCACTTTGTCCTACTTTACAAAGCACGAGACATAAATGTCTCAACAAAATATGTCACTATTCACACACACCATCTCAGTTCAATGCCCCGAGTTGCACATTTTTTCAAAGTGGTAGTTGTAGCAATGAAAATTGTATGTTCACTCATAAGTTGGAGACTGCTAATGCGCCAATTTGCAGAGAATTTGCATATAATGGGTATTGTGATGAAGGTATTGAATGTAAGCTAACACATTCAAAACAATGTCCAGATTTGAAAGAATATGGACGTTGTTTACGTGGAAGGACATGTATGTGTATACATAATACGGAAATTATGGAAAGAGAGGAGAAAGCGTTGGAAGTAAGGAATAAGGATAATGATAATGTTATTCAAATTGTATATGATAAAAATTCTGATTCTGATTCGGAGAATGCATCTGATTCAGATGATGATAATGTAGAGTTTATTGTAGGACCTAATGGTCATGAGCTAAGCTCTAATGAAAACTTTATAAAGCTATAGATTTTTTTTTACCCTTTATAAACCCAAATATAAATAATTTAGCAAAGTTTAATAACAATCAATTCCATATATTAATAAATGGAATATTCGTTACAAATGAAATGTCAAAAATGGAAACATCAAATCGAAATTCAACAAAACGGAAAAAGAAGAGAACAAAATAAAAATGAAGTTTATTTGAATTCATTGTTGAGTTCGAAATTAATAGCATCAATAAGGTCAAAATTACCTTCATTTCTGGATTTGATAGAAATATCTGCATTTCCTAATTTTGTAGGAGGATCATCTTCTTGTAAAATTGTAGAAACATTATATTCAAGTGGTACTAAATCTTCTTCACTTTCTTCGGATTCATCTTCATCTTCGACATCATCATCATCATCATCATCATCATCATCATCATCATCATCATCATCATTATCAATGTCATCATCTGCAGCAATAACCTGTGATAAACCAATACTTTGATATATTTCATTCTTATCAATCAGATCTTCACTTTCAAGAGTAAGATAGTTAAGATTGTACTCTTTGATTAAGTCTTGAGGACATTTTTGAGGTGATCTACTATTAACAGGAATGTTGACATTATGTTGTTCTTTTGCAATTTCTCTGTCAATAGCATTAGATATTTCAGTGTAAGAATCATTATTGATAGTTGTGTATACTTTATTATCAGAGAGCATTTTAGTATCATTTGGTTTGACTGTCCTTATATTAGAAAGGTTGATAGTATTGGTTTCAGCCTTTTTAGTGAGAACAGATTTGGGAATAACATTGACATTAGTATTAGGAATCTTCACTACAAGCGGTTTAGTTGGAGATAAGCCAGCAAATATCATAGATTTCTTTAGATGATCATTTACTGAAGAAACACAAGGAGCAGTTTCAGTGGTAGCCAACGCCATATTTTCTTTGTCTCCTTGAAGATCAGTAACAAACCCATCAAAGTAAGCGCATTTTATTAATTCTTGTGCGGTTGCTCTCTTAGTAGGATCCCAAGTCAAACATGATTTTACCATTTGAAAAAAATTCAATGTTTCCATTGGAGTAAAATCAGTTCTTTTAATAAGACTTTCCAGTCTATAGCCAAAATGTTTTGGGAAAATAAGGCCTAATTTAGCACCAAGAGTATTTGCATCGTTCCAAAATCCACCAAATGGTATCATTGAATTTTGTTGATAATTATAACCCGGTTTGTATTGGAAATCATTATAAGTTTCTGAATTCAAATCAAGTTTATGCATACTTTGTAAAGCCATCAATTGAAAACTTTTATTTGGATTACCAAGGAATTCCATAATTTTGCAACATTGATCTAATTCATTCTTCCCTGGGAACAAAGGATAGAAAGTTGCACATTCAACGGCAACGCAACCAAATGCCCAAATATCGATTGGATACGAGTAATATTGATTTCTAAACAATATTTCAGGTGATCTGTACCATCTTGTGGAAACATAAGCTGTAAATTGTTTTTGATTTGTTTCATGTCTTGCTAATCCATAATCTGCAAGTTTAATAATATAGGAATTTTCACGTTGACTTAATGGAATATTACTCCTTGAACCAAAATAATTCAAGTTTTGCATAACCAAAATATTTTCAGGTTTGACATCTCTATGGAAAAACATATGTTTGTGAATATGTGAAATTGCACTAAGAAGTTGTGATAAGACAGATTTCAAAGTTCTTGGTGAAAATACAGTACCATTTCTAGCTTTCATTAATTGATAAAGATTTTGATCCATATTTTCCATTACAATATTAAGTTTCATGAATGAACGATCAATAAAAATGTCAATAATTTGGACAAGATTGAAATGAGAATCAACCGAGAAAATGAATTGAATTTCTTTAATTCTTGAATAATCTGATTTCCGTTTCAATTTTTTATTCATTGTTTTGATAGCAATTAAACCACTATTATACTTATAATAAATGGATAAGGGATTAAGCAGAGTACCAGGATATTCTTCCATTTCCTTTATTTGATATTTCATTACATCATTTGACATTTTGTACAACGAAACAGTACCGAAGCTACCTGATCCAAGTTCTTGAATCAATTTAAACCTTGCACTGAAAGGTTTAATTGGTATTTCATGATCGCTAGACATAATATCAGACATTGTGTATAGAAGTAAACAAGTCAGGTCAGCAACTTACTTGTGAAGGATGCAGTTACGTTTGCGGAGCCTGCTTCGTATAAATCGATGCACCTCCGAGATTTACCCCTTTTGAAAATGTATGATCTGCCCCGTTTGCAAATCGCGAAGAGTACTGAGCCATGAATTTATTTCTCACAAGAAATCGATTTTGATAACGGGAACGTTTCGAATCGCGGCTGTGGAATTATAGGTTTAGCTATGGAGCTGGTTGGGTGTGGTTGTTGTAGAGTTTGTAAGTTCTGTGTTGTGAGCTGATGATTAGTGAGTTGGAGAGATTGCAGAATGAAAGTGATGCAGAACGTTTTTCTTTAGTCAAAGTTTTATGGAAAGTTGCACATAATGATATGTATAGTGATTTTGAGAAACATGTATTAGCAACTCAACCTAACGATTGTTCGATTGTACAAAAATATTCTAAGATTGAAAGTTTCCCAATAAAAGGTAGAAATTATCTTAAAGAAGTTAGTGTTAGTACTTTTTACAGTGATCATCCTTTAAGGGAATTTCATAAACGCTCTGTACAAGCAAATGTTGATATTGCAAGGGAACAACTTGCCAAAATTGAAGAATTACCTGTAATTGTTTTTTTACATGGTTTAGGTGGACAAATTTCACAATTTGAACCTATTTTACAAGAATTACGTAATTGTGCAGATATGTTTGGAATTGATTTACCAGGTTTTGGAAATTCTAAAAGACCAAGTAGGGAAGATATTACTAAAGGGTTGAAATTTATGCGATTGTCTGAATATGATGAAGAAGAACTTTTAAAAGTTGAAAAAACACTTGCGAATATGAGAGATGAAGATTTTCATACTGATGCCATTGTTGATATGATTTTTCAGATACTTGAACATAAATTTTATGGACGCAAATTGATTTTAATTGCTCATTCAATGGGTACACATATTGGAATTAAATTAATTGATAAATTTGATTCTGGGAAAATTGAAGCCTTTATAATGATGGCACCACCTAGAATGAGGGATCATCCAGAACCTGATATTGTTTTAAGACTTGCATGGACAAAAAAACTTGCATTAACAGCATCATGGTATATACCAAGTTTATTTGATATTTTACGATATTTTGATAGAAGAGGAGGTTTACATTCACATAGTGTTAATAATTATATTTACTTTGAAGAAGGGGAAGAAGATTTATTGAAAAGGCTACGACAACTTCGATGGAATTTAGATACTGAATCCAATATTTTCTTAAAATATTTATTTGGATTCAAATGTGTTAGTCGATCCGATATTTCTGATATGATTAGTAAAACATCGAAATTGATGATTTGTTGTGGTGAATATGATACAGTTACACCAATACGAGAATCAGAGAATATGTTTCAAGTTATTAAGGATTATGGAGGAGATGTTAAATTTGAGATTATACCACAAGCAAATCATTCATTATTTCTTGATAAACCTAATTTATTAGCTGGTAGTATTTATCAATTTATTGAAGGACTTGGATTGAATATCAGTTGCACGTGGGTGCTTCAAGTTAAGGCATTGCTTTCAGGTGATAAATGGGGATTAAAAAATGAAGCTAAATGGAATAGTGTGAAAACAATTAGTGATGAAATCAAATCACCTAATGGTAAAAAACGTAGTTTTTTACTTGGTATGAAAACACTTAGAGAAACAGATAAAGTACATAATCCTATTAAATTTGAGATTGATCATCCTGAAGTTTATGCGATTATTGATATTGGATCAGATACACCTTCTTATGAACCGAAAAATTTCAAAAGGATCAAATATATTAAATATAAAACTGAGAGTAAAGTTACACCAGATAATGTTACAATAATGAAATTTAATAAACTTGTTGATGAATTAATCAAGGAGAGGGAAGAGAAAGAACAATTTATTGTTGTACATTGTCATTATGGACAAAACCGAACAGGATTTTTAATTTGTTGTTATTTAATTGAGAGGCTTGGATGGAGTGTTAGTGAAGCAATTGAAGGATTTGAAGTTGCGAAACCACCAGGTATAAAACATGTACATTTCAAAAATGCATTATATCTACGATACCAAGAGTGAGTTTTTCTTAGTTCAAAATTATCATGTTGATGTGTTTATATGTCGATTTATTTTATACTGATATACAATAATTTAAAATAAGAAAATGTAACGATTATTTTGAACTGCATTAACGTCTCCCAGAGACGCTTTAACCCTTGCAAGAAGAAAAAAAGAAAGATTGATTAAGATAAAAATAAACTGAGCCTCCCGATAAATGAAGTGAAAATTTTTTGATGCACATTAAAAGTCGCGATAATTTTTTAAAACGAGCCGCGTAGCGTAAAGAGACTATTGATTGTTGATTGTAGAAAAGAGTATTGTGTTATAGTGATAATGATAAAAAGTGGAGAGTTTAGCAAACAATTAATTATATTCTGAAAGCGTTACCAACACTAAATGAACCATGAGTTTGTTCTACAGGTTCAATTTTTGGATTTATTGTTTCCTTAATTGGCATCATGAAGGGTATAGTTAAAGCAACAGAAAGGTAAGTTAAAGCGTAAGTTTTAGTCAATTTAAGTCTTTGCATCATTTTTGAATTGAATATTAGGGTATGGAATGAGTTGATAATATAAGAAATGAGTTATAGGAAAGTGAATTGTTGATAAGAAGGAGTATTTATAAGACAGAGTTGGTTTAAGTATACGAGAATATGAAGGGCAGGTACGAGTATTTATACGAAACGAACTAAAGCGGGCGACTCTGGGCTGATAGTGGCGAGTTTTGGTTAACTTGTGTTGGGGGTTGGGGGTTGGGGATTTGGGTTGAATTAGGG
>JAJMSP010000142.1:0-219822 GCA_030558495.1 Pichia insulana
ACCTCTGTAACATCACCTGAGGGAGAAGTAATAGAGCTTGATCAACCAGTTTCATTGGCCCAGAACTGTGAATTATTTTCGTGGATGCTTGTTCTTGGAAACTCTTTAAAGAGTGCCATAATGATGCAAGTTGTTAACTTATCCCAACTTATCAAAGATTCTAACTTCAATTTTGACAAACATTGGCTACTTCAACTTATAGAAAAATTTTCTGATGATGCAATTTTTATATCTTTTCAGGGTTACTGGACGACCGAGCTTGAGAATAATATAGTACAATCAAATTATGGAGATAGTGTTCAAAAACTATCAAAATTTTTAAATACTCTCATAGAAATAACGAAGATGGAGATAACACCTGTAGTTCGCTTAAAAGTTGAGAATCTTATTGTGGAAACCATAAATAAAGCAGATGTACTCCACAAATTGAAAATTAATGGACCTGAAACTCTAGATAACCCCATCTGGTTTTTGGAACAAAAGTTCTACTTTTCTTTTGACAGCAGCTCTACTTATCTAGATATCAAAATAGTACAGGGAACGTATTCCACTAGTTACGGTTTTGAATATGTTGGTGCTCTCAGAAAACTTGCTTATACCCCATTAATGAAATCAACGTATTCTGTATTGACTGAAGCTGTTCAACAAGGTCTTGGTGGATTGCTACTAGGACCAGCTGGAACTGGTAAAACAGAATCAGTCAAGCATTTAGGGCATAGCTTTGGACGCTTGGTGGTTGTTTTTTGTTGTGATGAAACTTTTGATTACGAAGCTGTTAGTCGTATAATGATAGGCATAGCAAATTTAGGAGGATGGGGTTGCTTTGATGAGTTTAACCGCTTGACGTCAGATGTTCTTTCTGGAATCACTACTCAAATTGAGCGGATTCAAAACGACTTAGCAGCTTCTACGGAGTTGAGTTCATGTGCTGATCATGCCTTGATGGTGCACAGAAATACAGGCTTGTTTTTAACAAATAACCCCTCTTATGATGGAAGGTCTACCTTGCCAGACAACTTGAAAAGTAGATTTTTATCATTCAATCTGATAGTACCGGACCTCGAAATTATAGCAAATGTTGTTTTTGCGAGTCAGGGTTTCTCGAAGCCAGAATCATTAGCAAACAATTTGGTCAATTTTTTCTCAAATATGCAAGCAAGATGCACAAAGCAAATTCATTACGATTTTGGTTTGAGAGCTTTGAAATCAGTGGTCTTACACTGTGGCAAACTTAACAGGCAATATAGTGGCCAAAACATTTCAGAAAATGATATATTATATCAAGGATTAGTTGACGTTATTTTACCAAGACTCATGCTGAATGATGAATATGTCTTTGACGATGAAATAAAAACTTTAAGAAGAGAAATTAAATCTTTACATGATAGTGGCACTTTTCGGGCTGAGATCCTTGATATAGCAAAGGAACGTAATCTCATGCCCAACAAAGAATGGCTATTCAAAGCGGAACAGTTCTTTCAAATTGCCAACATGAATCAAGGAACAATTGTGGTTGGAGAAGCATCGGTTGGAAAGTCTACTTTGATAAGCTGTGTGATTGAGGCTATATCTCGAGTTCGTCAAGTTCAAAATGAAGTGCACACACTAGATGCCAAAATACTGCCGAAAGAGGCCATTTTTGGAGAACTGGATTATGCTACTAGAGAATGGAAAGATGGAATTTTAAGCTCAATTTTGAGGCATTCTAATGAAGGCAACACCAATAAACAAATCTGGATTATATTTGATGGTGATATTGATCCTAGTTGGGTTGAGAATCTGAATAGTCTTTTAGATGACAATAAGATTCTCACACTACCTAATGGTGAGCGTATACCAATGAAAGAAAACGTACGCTTGATCTTTGAAATTGAGAGTTTGCAACATGCTACACCTGCTACGATAAGTAGATGTGGTATAGTTTTACTGAACAAAAGCTATTACAATAATTTTGACGTTTTGCATAAATTGATGCTTGATGTGAAAGATTTCAAATTTCCTGACGAGGACCTAATCAATCGTAAATTAATTGTCTTGGGTTATTCAGTTGATGATCTTAAGACATCAATGTTGAATTCCGTTTTTAGTTTGCTGGATGATACCACACTAAGTGGTTTGTACAAGTTGACTTCTCAATTCAAGAATGTCATGAACAGAAGTTTTTTCAAGACAATAGGGAATTTTAAAATACTAGTTTTCTCAAGCCTACTTACTTTAATTAGCTACATCAAAACTGAAAAAGATTTTGACTTAAAAGACACTCATATATATTTTGAAAAGAGCATACCTTTGTGCCTGATTTGGTCTTTTGCTAATGAATTATCATTTGAAAACAGAGTTGTCTTTGCATCAAAAATGCTAGATTTTCCAAAGATAAAAGCTGTGTGTGGAGACATGCTTCCTACAGAACTCATATACTCCCGTGTTGTGTTGCCTGACCTTAAATACATTAGCCTCATCCATGAAGTGAGCCCAGTGGCAATTCATCCTCATATGGTCCTATCTTCCAACTCAATTATTCCAACTATTGATACTATTGCTTATGAAAATGTTTTGCTATCAGTATTGAGGCAATCTGCACCACTTATTTTATGTGGACCGCCTGGATCGGGTAAAACAATGCTTCTTCTAAAGCTAATTCGAGGATCCCCATGTTTTGAGTTGCTCAATCTTAACTTCTCCAAAGAAACAACAATCAATTCGTTGATTCGAGCAATTGAGCAATCATGCTATTATAGGAAAAACACAGACGGTTATATTCTTAGTCCTAAAATCCCAGGAAAATCTCTTGTTTTTTTCTGTGATGAATTAAATTTACCAAAATGTGATAAATACGGTACACAAACAGTGATTCAATTTCTGAGACAAATCATTGCACGGAGGGGCTTTTGGCATCCAGTTGACCGTATGTGGGTGAATCTTCAGAATATTCAGTTTGTGGGAGCGTGTAATCCAGTCTCTACATTTGGCAGGATTAACATGACGGAAAGATTTACTAATCTATGCTTTACAATTATGATAGATTACCCATCTCCGGACTCTTTAAAAACAATATATCAGACTTATTGCCAGGGAGTTTTGAAGATGATTCCAGATCTAGTAGACTATTACGAACCATTGTGCTATTCGATGATAGACGTATATCTCAAGTACAAGGATCATTTTTCTCTGAGTGATAGACCTCATTACATTTGCTCTCCTAGGGAACTAACCCGGTGGATAAGGGGTATTTATGTAGGCTTGAAATCAAAAGTAACAATGAGTTTTGAGGAACTGGTTCGCTTGTGGGCCTACGAAGGTTTGCGATTGTTTTCAGACCGTTTGATTACACAAACTGAAAAGTCCTGGGTTTTCTCTACTCTAGTTCAGGCATCGAAAACCCATTTTCCCAATATTAATGCAAACGACGCGTTTCGTATTCCAATTTTGTTTTCAGATTGGCTTTCTCTTGATTATCAATCCATTGATGAAATACATTTGAGAGAGTTTGTACGAAAACGGTTCAACGTTTTCAGTCAGGAAGAAAGCAATTTAGAGATTGTTTTATATGATGAATTACTTGACCATCTATTGAGGATTGACAGGATATTTAAAAACGTTCAAGGTCATATGATATTGGTAGGTCCTAATGGGAGCGGGAAAACTACCCTAGCAAAATTTGTTTCATGGATGAATGGAATAAGTGTTTACCAGTTAAACGTCAAAAGAGATTACACTTTGAGTGACTTTGATACGTGCCTGAAGGAAATATTGATGCGAACAGCGGTAAAGGGTGAAAAAACGTGCTTTATTGTTGATGAATCGACTATTTTAGAAAATTCATTTCTTGAAAAAATGAACACTCTTTTAGCCAATGCAGAAGTACCGGGCTTATATAATGAGGATGAGTTTGATGAATTGATGAATTTATGTCACAAAAATGCGCAATTTGAAGGAGTCGTTTTTAATTCTAAAGATGAAACATATCAGTGGTTTGTTGAAAGGACAGCCAAAAATTTACATATTATCTTCACAATGAGTGATCCGTACTCAAGCAAATTGAAACCATTTATTGCCTCTTCTGCATTATTTAATAGATGTGTCATCAACTGGATGGGAACCTGGTCAGAAGAATCGACCAAGTGTGTGACTATGGAACTCACCAAGCAGCTTCCCCTAGATAATTCAGAATTTAGAACTACCACAGAAGAGGGAAACAATATTGGCCTCCGCAAAATAGTGATTGACATTCTGGTCCAAGCTCACCAAGCTGCTGAAAATGTGCTCAACTTGCCCTTGGCGCCTTCTCAAATTATTCTTCTGATAAAGACGTTCAAATCGTTGTTTATTGAGAAGGAAACCGAATTACGTACACTGAACTCCCACATACATAAAGGACTTGATCATTTGAAAGAGACATTTTTAAAAGTTAAAAGACTTGAAAAAGTTTTGAATGAAAAGGAGATAGAGTTAAAATCTGAAGATGAAAAAGCAAGAAAATTGTTAGACAAAATGATTACTGATCAAAATGAGTCGGAGCGAAAACAAGATATGTCCATTAAAATGCAGGAGCTATTTGCTGAACAAGAAGAAACCATAATAAAACGTAGACAAACAGTTATGTATGAGCTACAAGAAGTTGAAGAGCTAATTCAGGAAGCTCAAAGAGGAGTTCTCAACATTAAAAAGCAACATTTGACTGAATTGAGGTCAATGCACAATCCACCTGAAACAATCAAACTTATCTTGGAATCTATATGTGTTATGTTGGGTTTTGAGGTCACCACTTGGAGAGATGTTCAGCACGTCATTCGGCAAGACGATTTCATTGCAAGTATAATTAATTTCAACAGTGAAGAGCAAGTTACAAGAGAAGTAATAGAATATATGACAGCGACATATCTCTCAAGAGATAATTTCAACTATGAGGCAGCAAATAGAGCAAGTAAAGCATGTGGGCCTTTGTTAATGTGGGTTAAGGCACAACTCAAGTTTTCTTCGATTGTTGTGAAGGTTAAACCATTGAAGAAAGAGCTCAAAAAACTCGAAAATGATTTGTTGGATACCAAGGCAAAGTTGATTGCCATCAATAGTATGATTGATGATTTGAAAGAAGAGATTGAGACGTATAAAACTCAGTATAGCGAAACCATTAGAATTAAGGAGAATATCAGAATCGAGATGGAGAATGTTAATACAAAGCTCAACCGTAGTGTGAAATTAGTGAGGAGCTTGAAGTCAGAACGGCAACGTTGGGAAATGAATGTCCGAGAATACGAGGATCATAAACACTGGCTTATCGGTGATTCTATTCTAGTTGCTGCCTTTGCCACCTATTGTGGTTTCCTTTTACCTCTTGAGAGGAAACAAGCTATGAGCATATGGAAAGAGATATTGGAGAAAAATGATATTAGTTTTGATCCAAGTATCAGTTGGTCAAACATGCCAGGTATTGTTACAGCAGACGCAATAATCAAGTGGCAAAAGCTTGGTTTGCCTCTTGATGAGCAATTTGTTGGGAATACAGCAATTTTGACATCACAATTCAAGACAAGGTTTTCATACATTATTGACCCTTCGAATTCGTTTCTTGATTTTCTTTTTAAACTTATTGAGCCAAAGCAAATTGTTGTATCTAGTTTTCTTGACCCAGAACTCCATAAGAAACTTGAAAATTGTCTCAAATTTGGTGGTACTATTGTGATTCAAGATGGTGAGCACTATGATCCTATCCTTAACAGATTGATTGCAAAGGACTGTTACACTTTAGGTGTAGGAAGGATGGTTGTTTGTTTGGGTAGTAAAGAGATAGATATGTCGCCGGAATTCCAGCTTTACATTAGTACGAAAGATCCTAGGGTGAACATTCCACCATTTGTTTTTGGACGCATGGACATTATAAACTACACTTACACTAGTGAGTCTTTGATCAATGAAGCTTTGAATATTGCATTAAAGATGCGTAGTCCAGAAGTAGATGCAAAGCGACTCGAACTTGTTAATACGATAAATGACTGGAAGATGCAATTAAGAAATAATGAGACAGAACTGTTGCAACTATTGAGTGCCAGTGAAGACACTATCTTGGATAACGACGAGTTGCTCACACAGCTTGAGAATTTGAAGGAGAGAAGCATATCTCTTGAACAGCAGATGGCGGAATCTGACAAAATGATGCTAAAGTATGGTGAAATGCGTGATGTATATGCACCTCTTGGAGAAAACTATGCCAAGGTTCAAAAGGTTATTGATAATCTAGCAGAAATCCAGAAGTTCTACTTGTTCCCCGTCAATTATATCAGGGAAATCTACACTTTATGTTTTAAGAACCATTCTACATTTTCTGTTGAGGATTTGCAAAAGGAATTTGTTACCAATGTTTTCAAGAACACCGCTGTCTCGCTACTATTCATAGACAGGATGGTTTTACATAGGGCACTTAATCAAATTGTCTCAATTGGAGACGTTATTGAAATGGATATTGATGATAGTATACGGGACAACTACTGCATTATAATGAGATCTGGCGTAGGTCAAGATCTGACGATGAAAGTTAAGGAACTGGCTCTTAGTGTCGGTGTCAGTGTGAATAATTTTGCACTTGGTGCACGTGATGGACATACTACAGCAACCAAAATTGTAAAGAATGCTGTTGGGAAGTCGCTATGGATTGTCATTGAGAATATTGAGACATCTTCTGAATTTCTTAATAATCTACCTGATCTTTTACAGTTTATAGAAACTGAGGAAAGACATGCAGATTTCAAGCTAATTATGACGTGTGGTATTGAATCAAAGATTCCCTCACTGATTTTGAAGTCATGTAAGCAAATTTTAATGGATCGTGAATTTACTTTAAGGAGATGTATGATGGAACAAATGATTGCAGAATCAAGTTTAATGAATATCAATAACTTTGTGAATGTTAAGCCAAAAGAGGTGCTGAAGGTTATTTTCTCTGTGGTGTGGTTGTACGCACTTATTGTGTCAAGACTTCGATACGTAGGATACGGATTTGCGAAGAAATATGAGATAAACGAGCATGATCTTCGTAATGCTGCAAAATTTGTGATGAAGTGTTTTGAAGGACATGTAACAACAATGGGTGTATCAACTGAGTTACTTGAGACTATTGGTATTGTTATATCGAGGTTGATTTTCGGTGGTAAAATTGAAGAGGCAAATGATGTTCTTATTGTAGAAGAATGTGCTGCTAAATTACTAAGTATTGATTTGTTTACAAAAGGTGTTAACATGTTGTGTTTGTGTGATTATGATGAGCTTATTGGACCTGTTGGGTACAATAGTATTGAATACGTGAGATGGATTGAAGAATTACCTGATCCTGAACCAGTTGAATGGCTTGGATTGCCAACCGAGGCGGTGGATGCTATTAAAGTTGATGAAGTTGAGATTGATAATATTTCACGCAAATTATTAGATGTCTAAAATTTATTGTTTGTAATGATTCAATTCTAGTAAGTTTAAAATATTTTTTAGCTGAGCCGAAATCAGCACATTTTCCAATCAATGAGGTTTGATTAAATTTGGTCTTTTTTTTGGCCAATCTAGACTTTTGTACTGCACAACAAATAACATGGGTATTCTATGGAAAAAATCGAAAAGTGAAAAGGAAGTGCATGTGGATGATGAAACTGTACCACTTTCAGATGATCTTTCACTTTTCCTTGAAAGAAAAGAATCACAATTGAGTAATAGGGAGTTCAAAGAACTTATACGTCGACAATCAGATAATGCAATTTCAGCAAAAGAAGATAAGAGTGGTACAGCTCCTGACTTCTTACAACTGTTACAAGCGAAGAAACCTGAAGAAGGTGGAAGTTCAGCAGGTGAAGTGGGTGTTGAAAAGAGTGAATTACCACCAACACCTTTATCTACAGCTATTGCGATGCGTACACCACATGAGTATGTTAATTATGAATTAGAGTCGTATAGGAGGAACAACGATGAGAAGGAAAGTGTATTGACCAATTGTAGTGAGATTCAAAATGCATTTTATGATTGTCTTGGTAGACAAAGTATTTGGGACAGAATTCGTTCAGTTTCACAACTTGAAAGTGATGATTGTACAAAATTGGCTGATTTCTTTATGGCATGTACAGAAGTTCAAAAAAAGGCATTTTTGATGTTTGATTATAGTACTTTGAATAGTATTGAAGAGATGAAATATGCTAGTAAAACAATTGATTCGGTTTTTAATAATTCTTTTAAAAATGTTGATGATGTCCATGATAGGGAAAAATTTTTACAGTATACTAAAGAATTAAGGAGACAACGTGAAGAGTTTTATAATAAATTTGGTAAATAGTGAAAAGAAATGAATTTTTCCTAAAAGTTTGTAAATAATAAGAATTTGAGCAAGGGTGCTTTAGGCCTACTTTTTAATTTTGAATAACTTTATTAGTAATTATAAAAATGTTATTTTAAATACTTAAATTAATAATTAATTGTAATATGGTGAAAATCAATAAAGGCTTAAAATTGCCAAAAATGATTTAAAAAATTGAAAAAAGAACAAAAATTAAGTTGATTTTTCGTGTTGAGTTGAAACTCTCTTCATTGCAGCAATGAAATCTTCAAAAGATCTGTTAGATTCTTTCTTATCAGCTGGTTTACCGTTCATCCATCTGTCGAATTTTTCGGATTCAGACATAACATAGTATGCACCACCTAAAACACAGAAGACACCGAATGACCAAATCCAAACTCTAACAACGGTAACAATATCGTTCCAGTTTTGTGACCACCAACCGAATAAAGTGAAACAAGTTGCAATGATATCAACAATAAGAACAGCACCAGATAATTGCCATGATGGAACTGAAGACCAGAATGGACCTGCAGCTCTAGTAATGAAAATTAACCAGTTTTCAGTTAATGAAATTTGTAAGAATAAAACACCGTCAACGGAACCAAAGTTTTGAATAATACCACCCTTTGGTAAAAGCATAGTAGTTAAAGTAATCCATGAACCAACAGCTAATAGAATACCTAAGATAATGGACATACCCCATAATATTGGTAAATTCCACTTAACTGGTTTTGGAGCAAATGGAGCATTATCATAAGCAATTGCAAGAGTTGCAACATCAGCGAAAATTGCAATGAAAACAACTAAATCAATATTTAAGGATTCATCAAGGATAGCAATCCATAAACCTAAGAAAATTTCCAAATGTAAAGATAATGCAATTCTGTAAACAACATAAGAATACATTCTGTGGAAAATTTGTCTTGAAGTTTTCAAAGCATCAATAATAGCAGATAAACCTGGAGCAAGGAAAACAATATCAGCAGCAGATCTTGCAGCATCAGAAGCACCTTCGACGGCGATACCGGTATCAGCCTTCTTTAAAGATGGGGCATCATTGACACCATCACCAGTCATTGCAACTAAATATCCTCTTTCTTGTAAAATTTCAACAACATTATATTTATGTTGTGGGAAAACTTCAGCAAAACCATCAGCATTTTCAACGAAATCATATAATTCAGAACCAGCCATATCACCACCACCACCTAAACCTAATCTTTCAGCATCGAAAATTTGATCACCTAAACCTAATTGTCTACATGTTTCCTTTGCAATACCAACAGCATCACCAGTTAACATCTTAACTCTTAAACCTAATCTTCTAGCTTCAGCAACAGTTGCAGCAGTATCATCTCTTGGAGGATCCATACATGGCATAATACCTAAAATTTCCCAGTGACCTTCACCTCTCTTTCTAGCAACACCTAAAGATCTGAAACCTCTTGAAGCAAATTCTTCAACTTTATTTTGGTAAGCTTCTAAAATATCTTCAGGAATTGGATGATCTTCAGCAACAGTCTTTAAAACGAATAATGGAGCACCTTTAACACAAATAATCTTTTCACCTTCAGGAGATTCAACAATAGCAGTAACTTTTTTAGAGACTGGATCGAAAGGTTGAAATTCTAAAGTTTTATATTCCTTCATTGCAGCTCTAGCCTTTGGATAATTAATTAAAGATTTTAAGAAAGCCTTATCAATTGCGTCTAAACCTTTCTTCTTTCTTGAAGCAGCTAAACAAGCAGTTAACATTAAATCATCTGGTTCAACACCTGCAACAGTATAAGGTTCATGTAAAGATAATTTATTCTTAGTTAAAGTACCAGTTTTATCAGAACATAAAATTTCAACACCAGCTAAAGATTCAATTGCAGATAATTTTTGAACAATTGCTTGTTTCTTTGCTAAGTAAGCAGCACCAACAGCCATAGTAGTTGTAACAACAGCTGGTAAACCAACAGGGACACCAACAATTGTAATTGCTAAAGAGTATCTTAAGATTCTAACAATTGGATCAGTTCTGTAGAAACAAGCAACCCAAATTAATAATAATGTTAAAATAACGAAAATCAATAATAAGATACCAATACCATTTAAAACTTCAGTAAAATGACCTTGACCACTTGAAGCTTTATTAACTAATGCAGCAGCTCTACCAACGAAAGTATTATCACCAGTTGCAGTAACAATCATAAAAGCTTCACCTCTTTTAACAGTTGAAGAAGAGAAAGTTGGATCATTACAATGTTTATCAACAGCTAAAGATTCACCAGTAATTGCAGATTGATCAACTTGTAAGAAACAATCTGGAGAAACTAATTTACCATCAGCTGGGATAACAGTACCATCTTCTAATTTAAGAATATCACCAGGAACAACATCAGAAGCCATAACATCAACTAAATGACCATCTCTAAGTACAGTTGCAGTATTTGCTAAAGTTTTCTTTAATTCATCAACAATCGAACCAGCTTGATATTCTTGAATAAAACCAACAAAGGCATTAAGAGCCAATAAACCTAAAATAACACCAAAATCGACCCAATCTTCTAAACCACAAGCTAAAATAGCAGCAGCTTCCATAACAAATTGAATTGGACCAACAAAGAACATACAAAATTTAAGGATTAAATTTTCCTTTTCATCAGCCATTTGATTTGGACCGAATTTTTTCATTCTATGAGCAGCTTCAGCAGAAGTTAAACCAGTATTAATATCAGTATGTAAATATTCATCTGGAACTTCTTTATAAGAATGAGATCTTTCACCATCTTCATCTTCTTCATCATCATTTACATCAACAGCATGATTAGATTGTAATTCCATAACTAATTCATCGATATCTTCATCTTCATCTTCATCATCTGCAGGTAAAGGTGCAGTATTGACTGGCTTTTCAGTGGATGGTTCATGAACTTCCTTTTCAGACATGATTTTATATTTTGTATTCTTTTTTTTGTTAAGTATAAATGGGTGTGTTAAATAAACAAATTTAATAAAATAATGGAACGAATGAAATCAGAAATATTATTATTTTTTTAATTATTTTTAATTATACTAAAAGAATAGTAGGCAATTGAATAATTAAAAATATATTAATTGATGATAAAATTAAATTTGTTTTGTTTAATGGGTATCTAATACTTAATGAAAGAGTACTGGAGAAAGAAGAAGAAGAAAAAGAAGAGAAAGAAAGAGGGAGAGAAGAAGTAAGAAAGAAGAGAGAGGAGGAAAAAGAGGGAATTAAAAGAATTAAAAAGCAAGAAGAGAATGAGGGAAATAGAAGAGAGAAATGGGGATTAAATGGAAATGAAATGGACCAAAAGTTTGGGTGGGAATTGGAATTGAGTGGAATTTTTGAAGATTAAGAAGTGGAATTCTCATTGAGTGAAATTGAGTGAGTAAGTGATTAATTTGAGTGGTTAGAATGTGATGTCAACTGTTGTTTTTTGTTGTTTTTTACTGTTTTTGTTGTTTTTGTTGTTGTTGTTATTGTTTTGGCTGTGAGTTGAAATTAAAATGGCAGTTGCAAAAATGTGAATTCAGCGAGTCTGCGATAAATCAAACTGCAATCGAGAAATACAGTGCCGGAGCCGCCCACAGCCAATCACAGCACAGCTTTCCGCTCGCGCCACCGCTCGGGCGATCCTCGCTTTCTGGCCGCACCGGCACCGCGCTAGCCTCGCGGACACCCTCTTCCCCTCCCTCCCCTCCCACTACCACCAAGATTTTCCCACCAAGATTTACCCCCCGCCGCCCACCATAGGGCCCGCGCGCGCTTGCCCAATAAGGCAGTTTGTCAACACAGTAGGCGCAATTTAGCGCAATCAATCTAGCGCTTTTCTCAGCCACGCTCAGCCACGCTCAGCCCCAAGCTGAAAATAAGGATTCAAAATTCACGCACTGACGTCATATCGCTCAGATAAAAATTAAGTTCAGACCAGGCACTGTAATGATAATAATGCCCTATCTGGCGGCACGTGATCTATGGAATACAATTTTTGACATTACCTCGGGACAACTAATTATCAACCGTTCGGCATTCATATATCCGATATCCATTCCCCGAGGGAAATTGGATTTTCTCTTCATCCTCCGATTCGCCAATCCCCACCTTAATCTCTCATCAATTCCCCCTCAATTCTTGGCGATAAACCCTAATAATAATCGGCCTAATTCAACTCCCGCAACGGTCATAACAATTGACAAATGAAAATTGGCTAATCTCGTAATCAACGGTCTTTAAGGTACCCAAGATCCTCGATTTAAAATCTCTCAATCCAAAATCAGGGCTCAGCTTAATGTAACATAATATACATGACTCCACGTGTTGTATTTACCTAACTTTACAATACTATAAATTAATCAACGCTATGCTCATATATATTACAATATTACAATATTAAAATACCACAAAGACTAGAAAACTAACATTATTCATAACTTGACTTTGCCCACCCCACCCATAATCAAGATAAATAATTTTGTAACCCATACGGTAGCACGTGGAAGTTCTTGTTCCGCAATTAATTATTAAGTAGATTGTGCAATTCAATTTCTTTCCATTTCTTTTGCTCCAATTTTCACTAAAAATCTCGCTAAATTTTCCAAAATCCCGCATTTCTTCGCATTTTGAAGGCTCAACGCCTCACCTTAACGCCAATTTCCCTGGCCTGTTCCAGACCCTTCATTCGCCTCCCCTCGCTCTTTTTCACCGCATACGGTAAATCCCCCATCAATTGAATGTTAGTACTGCTCACCAGTAAATTATCCAGTCACGTGATGCATATAAATTGAAGAAATCGCTTATGTAATTATCTCATACATTTCTGTTTCAATAATTTGACCTAATCTTTCATAATTACATCCATTTTGATATAGTTTTATATGGTCGATTTTATAGAATAAGTAATTTCAGCTAAAACACTTTACTATCCTTAGTCATTTAACTTATAAAAATTCTTATACATCATTACAACTCCCCCTTTCTAATGAAACCTCCTCAAAGTTTTAATATCACCAACGACAATCTCCTTGTCGTAACGCGTGTTTTGTATCAATCATATTTTTTTCTTCCATCTGTAAATCTTTATCAAATAAAAATAAATTAATCAAATTTCTTTATTATCTACAATGTTAAACACTCTCAATTCAATTATTAAAAATTTAAATGATTTACCGTCACATAAATTAAAAAATACACTTAATGATATAGTTTCTCAATTTAGTTGTCCAATATGTCAGGATGTACCTACACAACCTTATTTACTCCCAACTTGTGGTCATACTTTTTGTTATGATTGTATTAAATCTTGGTTCCCTTGCAATCCTTCTTGTCCTGTATGCCGTGCAATTATTGGTGAAAATAAACCAGTTTTAAATCATATGCTAAAAAATATAATTGATACAGTAATTTCAAATTTGCAATCATTATCAAATTCTCAATCTTCTATTGCCTTAAATAATTGGAAAATTGAACGTAATAGAGATTATGAAATTGATAAAGCTTCTGATTTTCCATGGCTTAAAAATATTGCAGCTAAATGGGGTAGAGCAGTTGTTGATAATGAAGATGGTGTACCACGTTGTTCAGCTTGTCATTGGGAATTAGTCGATGGTCATTGTGAAAATTGTGGTCGAACAATGGTTGGTTGGCATGATAGATTAGATGGTGATGAAATTGATGATGATGAAGATGATGAAGAAGATGAAAATTTATTTAGACAACAATCAAATATTGCAAATGCTCTCAGTTCAGATTATGATGATTATGATGATTATGATAATGGAATTAATGATATGCCAAATAGATTTATACATAATGAAGCAGAGGATGATGCTGATGAAGAAGATGATAATGAAGAAGAAGATGATGAAGAAGAAGCAGAAGAAGAAGAAGATGATGATGATGAAGACGATGTTGTTGCTAACATTGATGAATATGATTCAGATGATGGATTCGTAGTGGATGACGATGACGATATAAGTCGAATAGAAGACTCAGACAATAACAATGATGAAAACAATTTACATGCTTTAGAATCTGATGATGATGATAATATTATAAATACTGCAAAGAAATCAGGAATCTCTTCAAAACCAATCTTCACCGATTCTGAATCTACTTCAAACTCTGATATAGTCGACCTACCTGATATAGGATCTGATAATGATTTAATTAAAACAGCAAAAATCAATAGAGGTAAAAGAATCAAGAATGGTAGAAACCTGAAAGTTGTCAATATTATTTCAACTGATGAAGAAGATGCTACACCCGATCCAATAAGTATCAATTTAAGTGATGACTCTGAAGAAGAAATATTGAAAACTTTTAGATCTTCTAAAAAACCCCTCTTGCGAGACGAACAAGATGAAGAGGATGATAATGATGATGTTGATGATAATTTCGTTCCCTCTAAGTCAAAGAAAAAAAATAAACACAAACACAAACACAATCACCATCACAAAAATAAACATAAAAAGAGTAAACGTTAGGTCCTTTTATAATGCAAATCTTTTCTATTAAAATTATATACAAGAACAATGACTTACCAATCTCCTTCAAACATCAACTCAGTATCTTCATCAACCCATTTCATTAACTCTGAAAATGCAATTCTAGTCTCATTAATAACATTATGATGAACCCTATTATGTTTTTCCTTTAATTCTTCAAGAACACCTTCATAATATCCAATAACCGAAGGTATAACATTTTCTCGAATATGTTTGAGTTCTTCACCTTTGACAGCATCTAATGTAACTGAATTTATCTCTTTATCAATCTCACCAACATATTTAACAGCAGCTGTTTTCAAATTCGTTAAAAAGAAACTATCCACAACAAATTGATCTTGTACTTTGATCCATTCCATTATTAAAACTAAATCTTGAAATTTTTTATTACGCCAACACCACTTCACATAAACAGATATAAATTTCATCATTTGTTGATCACCAACTATAACAACATTAAACTCTTTAAACATACCTAAAATCTCACCAGCTTCTTCGTATAGGTCACATTTATAACACATTTTAAATAATTCACATAAATCTTTATCTGAAACAATTCCACTCTTACGTATTTTCTTCTTTTCCTTAACAACAAATTCTAAAACTGATTGAACATTACCGAAAAAACTTTCCTTATAGAATATATCCACATTCAATCTTATATTGTTTGCCTTTGGATCCATCAAATTACTAATCTCAAGTAATCTATCAAATTCTTTCCGATCTTCAGTAAATTTAATACTTTTACGTATTAATTCTCCATTTGGTAGAATCCCTTGAATCATCCGTGATTCAATATTTTTAAGTTTAGGTGCAGCAGGAAGTGTATCAAGACCATAGTCAAGTTTACCAAAGTTTAAAACTGGGAAATCTCGGGTATCAAGTGATTGATTGTTGCTCGGGTATGGATTCGTTCGAAGAAATTTTGAAAGGAAAGAATATCGATGATATTTCAACTGTTTCAATTCTTTGATAAAGTTCATATGAATTTTGGAGGCAAGGTAAGGATATTTCTTCAAGACACATCTCCAATAAATGAGAATGTATTGCCAATGAATATCTAATTTAGCTTCATTTTTCAAATTGATGAGTACTTGAAATATTTTATCCGGTTTCTCCTCCTTTTCAAAATGGCGGAGAACAGAGTATACAATACTCCTAAATTTAGATTCATCTTCAATTCTTTGGAAACTCGCTATTGCATCTTTATATTTCCTGTGACGTAAATGCAAGTAAGTAAGATTGTCGATCAACAACGCCTCATCTCCTTCAAATTTGGCAACACCTTCCAAAACGTGCATACTTTCAGAATTAAAGAATTTTTCATATGCTGTAACTTTTTTGGATAATTCATTGCATAATGATCCAAACTTAATTGGGAATCTATCAAGTTTGTTCCTCATTCTTAATGACGATTCCATCCAAGCAACATCTTCAAGCCGTTCATGTTCAACAATTAGATTGTACATAAAAGAATCAATTGCAATATTAGTCTCTGAACTTTTACTCAACCAAAGACGATACGCATCCATACACATCGACACATTTTTCGTCTGATTGTAAAGATTGGATATGTAAACATCAAGAACACGAGGTGGAACATTCAACGACGACAATACCTGTTGATTGAATAGTTGCGTAGCAAGTTGAACATTCTCTGTCTTCATATACACTTGTATAGCATCAATCAAAATTTCACCAGGTATAATATATCCCTTCTGTAAACAAAGTTGGAAAATTTCATCAAACATTTTATAGTCAAGATTGGAAGAACAAACTTTCAACATTAACATTAAAACCTTCTTTTTACAGCTCTTGAAATTTATTCGCCCCTGATAAAGTTGCAATAATTTATGTGCATACCAACTAAATGGTGAAAACTGAACAAATAAACTCAAAAACTCTAAATCTGTTAAAAACTTCCCATCATTATGATTGTTTAAAACCAACTCAAACGCTCGTTTCATCTTCTTATCATTAATTATACTACTAAGACTTTTGATCGATGTATATGGAATAGAAGTTGGCTGAATTTTACGCACAGGCATAGCACGGTTAGGAAATTTACTGAATGTTTGGTAATGTACAGGTCGTACAAATTCTTCAAGCTCTGAAAGTATTCTTTGAGGCGTTTTTAAAAATTCTATCACATCTGAACTGTATTCCGTTTGTAGTTTGGTGAAATCAATACCCTTATTATAGGCACTATTACTATTGAGTCGATTTTGATTGATGTCAACTGAACTCTTCATTATCTGAAAAATTGAACGCACATTTCGTATCTTTCCTCTATGAAAGATCATCTCTGTTCCGTTAAATTATATCTTTCAATCTTTGTACTGAACATACACTGCACCCTAAATTGCCCCCTTGTGAACTAAATGCTTTTCTTCACACTACTTTTTTAAAACTTCACTGCTTTCGTCCAGTACGGTGGTACGTTAAATTTTTGGCACGATGAAAAATCATGTCGAGATTTCCCACCCCGTGCAGATATATATAGGCTTCTTTATGTATACATGAACAAGAGCTCAACGATAATCATGATAAAATCAAAATTATTTTCTATCTTAAAAAAAGATATAAAAGTTTTCCTATAGAGTTGCACCAAGATTGATATGAACAGCTTTTACTTGTTGAAATGCCTTCAAACCTTCATCACCTAATTCCCTACCATTTCCACTTGTCTTGTAACCACCAAATGGCATTCTCAAATCTGCAGCAAATGTATAATTCACAAAAACTTGTCCACTTTGCACTTTCCTAATATAATTTTGTGATCTTTGAATATCTTTAGTGAATAAATATGCTGCAAGTCCATACTCAGAGTCATTACTCAATTGGATAGCTTCTTCATCGCTAGTGAATTTAGAAACAGTGACAACAGGACCGAAAATTTCCTCTCTGACAACTCTCATGTTTTGAGTACAGTCTGCAATAACAGTTGGCTCGATGTAGTAACCTTTTGGATTAGTTGTCTTTGGAATACCACCACCTGTGATGATTCTTCCACCTTCCTGTCTAGCAGATTCAATGTAACCAAGAATTTTTTCTTGTTGTGCCTTACAAACAGTAGGACCAACATTCACACCTGGCACAAACTGCTCACCTTGAACGTACGCTTCTTCGACATGGTCTTTAAGTAAGGTAAGGAATTTGTCATACAACGATTCTTGAACATAAATTCTGGAAGAAGCTGTACAAATTTCACCCTTATTGGAAAAAATACCAAAAGCTGCCCACTTGACTGCTTGTTCCAAATCTGCATCTTCGAGAATAACTAATGGTGACTTACCACCACATTCCAAGGTGCAGTATTTTAAGTTAGACTTTGCTGCACTTTGTTGGATTATCTTACCAACTCCAGTTGAACCAGTGAAGGATATTTTATGAATCTTGTTGTGTTCACTTAAATGCACACCAGCAACAGCACCAAGACCGCATGTAACATTGACAACACCCTTTGGTAATTCAGCTTCCTGGAAAATTTTACACATGTATAATGCACTTAAAGGTGTAAGTTCTGCAGTTTTAATGACCATTGTGTTACCAGCAGCAAGACACGGTGCAACTTTCCATGCAAACGTACTCATTGGGAAATTCCATGCAATAACAGCAGCACAAACACCATATGGTTCATAAATAGTATAGGTAAACTTCGAGAGTTCTGTTTCAACTGTCTTACCATCCTGTGCACTGATAGCTTTACCAGCGTAATATCTGAAAACATCAGCAGAGTGTAAAACATCAAAAATTGCATTAGTGTCCTTTGGCTTACCTGCCTCAATTGCCTCAAGATCCGCTAATTCAGAAGAATACTTTACAATCAAATCTGCAATCTTGTAGAGGTATTCACCTCTCATCTTTCCTGAAATGGTTGACCATCTGTTTAAGAAGGCATCCTCAGCAGAGTCAACCGCCCTGTCAATATCTTCTTTAGTAGCGATATACACAGAGCAAATGTTTTCACCGTTACCAGGATTTTCAACTTCTATAGTTGCACCATCACTGGATGCCACAAATTCGTTATCAATGAAAAGACCAGTTGGCAATTGGTGCTTGTTTCCATTTGGAATAGATACTTCAACTTCTAAAGGGTACATTTTTCAATTCTTTTGTTCTCTTTGCTAGAAACAGCTAATAAAAAAAGAAGCGGTTATGGAAAGCCGGGCAAAATGTCAGTTTTATACATTTTTCAAATCAAGCTTCAAAGGCACAGTGCTTTATCAAAACAAGAACTCCGCTTGCAATTCCCAATCGGGAAACTCGAAGCGAGGGTAGGCGCTAAAAATATCAAGTATACAAGTTATTTATATCAATACTTACTTATGCTGAAGTACGATCTACTATTCCTTCGTATAACTCCCCCACAAATATCTGAAAAGCTTCAATCGCTGATCGATGTTGTGCCATCTGATCCGTATCAAGTTTTCCTATGAACTGATCAAACTTTGAAACCGTTATGATCTTTGTACGTTGTACTATTGATGCAATACGTACTTTCTCTGTTGTGTTGATCAAGAGTTTTGAGTTCTGATTAGAGTAATCAATAATGATAGAAAATGCATTGTCCAACTTGGCAATTAGTCTGAGCAATACAATCCATTCTTCAAATGTTGTATAATTATATTTTTCCACATAATCCACAATATCCCCAAGTACTTTAATCAAAAATGAAACAAACGTAGAAGATTTAACATTTCTAGGCAAAATTAGTACCTCATTTTGCATCAAAATTTTTGTAGGATACTTATTGATAGAGTTTAAATCGTCTTTCATGTCAACAAATTTCTCACTAAAGATTACATTGAATGAGCTATCAATAAGTATATTACTATGATAAATTGCAGGGACATCTTTTAGGTGAAATATAGAGTACCATAGAAATTCGACCATTTCATCAAGTTTTGTCACTAGTTCTATCCATGTCAAACCCTCCTTTATGGCTTCCTTTTTTGATGATAAGTATTTTACAAATCCCCTCTGTATAGCCATTAATTTTTCTTCAATATATTCAATGAGTTTTTGTTCTTGCAAATCATTGAGTACTGGCACATCTATATTTTCTAGACTGATTGGAATTGGAGAGGAAGATGATAACGTTTTATTGGCACCGAAAGGATTTATTACATCGGCTGGGGCTTTGATTGGATCTGAAAAATCCATCATGGGAGTTACGTAATTGGTATCTTTGGGTATACTACTCATCAAAACATTGCGGTTGGCTAAGGTATCTGGAGTAGATGGTAATGAGTCAGGATGTTCGAATTGTTCAAAGTTTTCAAAAGGCTTAACGGGAGAAACGCATTTCATCTCAATATCAGAGTCACTATTTAAGTCAAGTTCTGCAGTTAATTGTGCTGGTATTTGTGTTTTTGGAGCATCTGCCACCTCTTGGCTAGGCAAGGGTGGTGAATTTGGAATCCTAACGTTGGACATTTTTGTTTTTTGTGTAAGGAAGTAAGAAATATCATGTCATGTTAAATAAGGGTATCCTGTGCAGATTAATGGTTTTTGATGAAGCATGCGCTTTATATGAAAATCTGGGGTCAACCAAATTTTATTTTCCATCTTTTGAAAATTTCAACATATTAATGTCATATACAGAGAAAAGTGGATTATAATCGCATATACAAGAACGGATAAAGATATAGAACAAAAGCATAAAAGGAAAATATAGTATTTAGAAAATCGTATTTTTTTTTGATATAATATCAAAAGATAGTTGTTTGTTTAGTGGACCAAGTCAAGAAAGCTACGCCTCGATAGCAAATGAGAAAAGGACTTAACATCCTTACTTTGCTCAACACACCAGAGATCTTCAATTTTAGAAGCCAATGATTCAATAAAACTAATCCCCAGTTTCCTTCCTTGAATATAAAGCTCTTTACTAATGAATTCTTTATGATACAAGTTTTGAGCTGAACAAGCAACAATGAACAGAGGAAGAAGCATGAACGAATCTGGTATCCTGAAAGTTTGATTTGATTCAGTATTCAAATTAGTATAGGGCTCATAGTGTGCAATGAACTGGTCAATATAAAACTCAATGATTGGAGCAGACGAGTTGATTGAAGTAAAGTTATTGAGTAATAAGAACATAATCTCAAGGGACATATGGCAAAACTTTGCAAAATCTATGAGGGCGTTAGGTTTTGATTCCGCTTGAATTTCTGCAGTTTGAATTGTAGTCCAAAGTACAGCCATATCATTTTTAATCTGTTTCATGTGTTCTTCAAAGCTTGAAACTATTATAGTATCCTTCATTCGAAGAAGCCACAAAAGTTTGGTTAAATTTTGATAGATGCTGATAATTGCCGTATACAAAATGTTATCCAGCCAATAGCCATTTATATCATCACCGACTAGTAAAATTTGAGAAATATCATTATTGTAAGTTTCATAGAATTTTGTAGGAGACAAAAGATTAATGAACTCGTCATCTTTAGAGAAGTATATCATAAATGGGTAAGTAAATAGTACTTGAGACATCAACACTCTTTCAAGATTTAAATTAGATTTGTTGTTCACACTGTTAAGAGTCACTGATGCATCTTCTGGAGAGAGCCTAAACAAATTTGAAATAGCATTGAGAATACAACACTCCGATAAAAGACCCAGACTTTTATCCGCAGCACAAACAAGTTTAATAGCTACAATTGTCCAATGAGTAGCATCAGGTTTTACTCCATATGAAATTAAGTTGGATTGAATAATGGAAACTGCACTGTTATAGTGTCTTTTGGCCGCTTCTGAGTATTTTTCTGCAGTTTCACATGATGAAACACCTGGGGTTTTATTGCTTGCCAGATAAGTACACCCTCTTGCATAAAATATTTCACGAAATGAAGCCAATAAAGGATTTCTTATTGAAACATTAGGTAGTGACACCTTTGAATCGTAATTAAGCAAATCATTGTAGAACGCATCAATTTCTTCAGGGGAGTGAGTATGGTCGGAATATAAGGAATCAAACATTTGAGAAATAGAATGTCCATTTTCTTCAGTAGAAGCTCCATCTAGATGTACATAGCCTCTACATGAATCTGCGGAAGAACATGGAGAAACTGATGGGTTTGCCGAAATTGAATCCAGAATAACATCGATTGAATCTGGAATAACTGCAGTTTTCGGAAAAGGATTTTTATGCTTGTAAGATTTCAGCTCAAAGACATTACAAAGTTTGGTTGGGATGGAACTAACACTATCAATTATATTCTCATTTTTTCTGTGTATTTCAAAAGGCAGTTCTGTTTTGGTTGAAAAAAATCTGGAAGTAAATTTCTCATTGTGTATTTCAAAAATTGTGGGAGAATTCAGAAAACCTTTCTCATGTAGAGATTGAATTGATGTATTATTCTTAACTAAAGCAGATGATATTTCAAAGTGTTTTGGTAGATTTTGAGTTGGTTGATCTGGCCAAACACACTTCAAAAAATTCCTAGAACAACCTGAACATACAGGACCAGTCTCATCACATTTTTTCTTTCGTTTACGGCAAGTGAAACAACCACTTCTTGTTCTGCTTTTGGAAGCCTTGCATTTGACTTTATTTTTTATCACTGGTTTCTGCAAATTATCAACTATGGAACTTGGGGAAGTAGAAACTGGTTGCCTAGGTGGTGTATTCTCTGTGGTATTAATATCATACATATTGATTTCTGATCAGCTAAAAGCCCAAAACCGGAGTTAATTTTAAGTATAATTTTACTTCAACTCAGATGCCCTAGCCGCTGTTTGAAGCAAATTTGATAATGGGATGTATCCGCCACAGTTAACATTTCGAGAAAGCGCTAAACCTAAATTTACTTGATTTTTCGTCGTCGCGTCGAACCGATCTCTTCTCCATTTCCTAAAATTTCCTCCAACTGTGCCCAAATAGGAAGGTCGATGCAGGCGAGGAAGTTGGTCCAAAATTACCAGAAATGGCAATTGAGAGTTCTCGGCTAACTAATGCGATAAGAGGCTGTTGATCTAATTGAATAATTCACGCAAAGACGGGTAGCGGTTACCGTGGTGTTCTCCCATCTACATAAGTATCTCTCCTTTTCACTATTTGCCACTTCTTTTTGATACTTTCTATTTTCCCTTATATTTCCAACAAAATCTTACAACAAAATGACTTTAGATATCGGTGCTCCAAAAAACATTGAATCTTTCTACAAATTCAACGACGATGTTTCTAATCCGGAACTTTTCGAATCATGGAAACCAAAAATTCAAGCTTATCGTGAAGCATTAGACAAACATCTTTTACCTGAATATCGTGTATCCGATGTTCCAACAGATTTAGACTCCAAAATTTTCAATACTGTTGAATTCATCAAGAATTCTCCTGCATTATCTGACAAGGAAAAGGAGATTACCGAATCTACTGCAAAAACACTTGTTGACAAAATTGCAAAAGCTGAATACTCTGCTGTTGAAGTTTTGAAAGCATTTGCTCATCGTGCTGTCATTTTACATCAATTCACTAATTTCGCTATGGATATCTTTATTGAGGAAGGAATTAAAAGAGCAGAAGAATTAGATGAATATTTAGCTAAGACAGGTAAGACTGTTGGCCCCCTACATGGATTACCAATTTCTTTAAAAGAACAAATTGGTTATGCAGGACGTATTACCAATGGAGGTTGGGTTGCATGGCTTGATAACATTCCAAAAGAAGATGCTACTACTGTCAAAACTCTCAAAAAATTAGGTGCAGTCTTTTATGTCCGTACTAATCAACCACAAACATTGATGCATATGGATTCAAACAACAATATTACAGGTAGAACTAGAAATCCACATAATTCACTTTTGACTGCTGGTGGTTCTTCCGGTGGTGAAGGTGCATCAGTTGGTGGTAAAGCTTCACCACTTGGTGTTGGTACTGATATTGGTGGTTCCATTAGAGGTCCTGCTGCCTTTTCAGGTACTTATGGATTAAGACCAACAAGTAGAAGAATTTCATGTCTTGGTGGTGTCTCTTCAGGTAAGGGACAAGAATCTGTTGTTGCAGTTGCAGGTCCATTGGCTAATAGCGTTGAAGATATTGATTTGTTTATGAAATCTTATATTAATGAAGGTAAGCCTTGGGATGATGATCCATCATGTATTCCAGTTATTTGGAGAGATGTTCCAAAGCCATCACCAAAGGACATTACTGTTGCTATTATGTTTGATGATGGTCTTGTAAAGCCACACCCACCAATTACAAGAGGTTTAAAATATGTTGAATCTAAATTAAAAGAGGCTGGTGTAAATGTTGTTAAGTTTGAACCAATTGATACAAAGGAAGCTTATGAAACTGTCAATCAAATGTATGTATGTGATGGTAATTATGCTCAAAGAGTAATGCTTAAACCATCAGGTGAACCACTCCTTCCATTAACTAAATGGGCTTTATCTTTTGGTGATAATGATAAAGAATATACTGTTACTCAAAACAGAGAACTAAATTATAAAAGAGATGTTTTAAGAAAGAAGTATTTGGATTTCTTTAACAAAAATAAAGTTGATTTTATTATTTCACCAACTTATGTTGGTTGTGCACCAGTTTGTATTGATCAAGGTATTGCAGGTCCTTATTATTGGGGATACACTACACTTTTCAATATTCTTGATTCACCAACCCTTGTTTTTCCATCTGGTTTGAAACAAGATCCAAGTATCGATGTTAAAGATGAAACATATGTTCCAAGATCAGATGTTGATAAAATTGAACAAGATAAGTATATTCCTGAACTTTTCGAAGGTGCTCCTATCTGTTTCCAACTTTCTGGTAAAAGATATACCGATGAAGAAGTTGTTGCATTTGGTAAAGTTCTTGAAGAGATCTTGAAAAAGGATTAGTTATTAGACCATAGTATATAGAGATTGTAATAGAAAAAATTTTTAAAGAATAAACAATGATGTTATTCTAGGACAGGTAAAAATTGACCCACAATTAGCATAGGTATATCAAAAACGTCTCTTTTGATAGTCCACACACAAGAACATCTTAAGTAGTTATTATCATCTGCTTTACGTAAATTACAATCTGTTAAATGTGTTGCATTTAAATCACCGAATGCAAATTCACTAAAACTTTTAAAATAGTTGATTGTACTTTCATCATCCATCAATTCCACAATGAATGTTCTTTTAGTAAGCAAACTCATTTTTGAGTATCCTGTCATTACAGCAAATTCATTAGTAAGTGCAACGATTTCACCAGTTCTTCTCCAAATAATAGTTGGAGAGGGAGACATAGATATTAAATTTTCGTATTCTAACAAAGTTCTTTGGAAACTTCTTTCAGTGAAAATCAAATCATTTTCATATAAGTTTTTAGTAGCACTGATAAAACTAGGTCTGTATTTAGCCATACATTTAGCAATTTCAATCAATTGCATTTTATTGAACCTTTTCTTTAAGTAAGCAATCAATGCGTGATAAGCTTTTGGATATCTATATGCTTTGACAATATTTGTAAGATAAATATCATCAGGTTGTTTTATAACGTGTCTCATTATTAAAGGCGAAGTATAATCATCAGTTTGTTCAAAATCATGAGGTATTTCCTTTGCAGTATTTTTCATCAATGAATGATCAGCATTATAAACATAAGAATTTGGTGTTGAATTATTAGGGTAAGAAGAAATCATTGTACCATCATCCAAATTAATCATTATATAAGGCCTTACATCATGATCATCATCTAACGAATCATATTTGCTGAGATCATCAATATTATCGAAATTGTAAAATTCATTAGATGCTGTGTTGTGTTCAATTTCGGAAGGATTAATATTTTTAAATGAAGGGTTTCTAACATTACGAAAATCATTAATAAGTACATTGTTCATAAAATTCGGTGTTATTGGATTAGGAGTTGGTGCGTTTGAGCTCATACTTGATTTTAGTTTGGCAAATTCATCATTTGGTATAGTTGATTCAAAGTTTGATATTGAAACCTGTTGAGGTTCTTGATCTTGAATTTGATGATTTCTTCGATCTATAGTATTTGTTCGGCTTGAACCAGTTACACTAAACTCCAATGGTGATCCAGGAGTTTCTGGTTGTAATGAAGTATTTTGAATGTTTGAGTTGCTATCAGCGAGAGAAGATAATTGATGCGGAGTTTGTGATACAGGTTTCTTTTCCAGATTAAAGTTTGCTGCAAAATTATTATCTTTCATCAATGGTGACATATTAAAAGGTTTTATATCAAATTTTGGTGATTTTATATCTGTAATACCTTGGAAAAGATGTCCCTTTATGTCTGAAAAAGATGGTAAGATTGAATCATTTTTGTTTAAAGAATTTGAAGGTGTTGCAAGAGCATCTAAATTCATACCACTAAGAGAAACATTAGCTAAATTCAATAAAGGTAAATTTGAGGTTGATTGCGGTGGCGGTAGTAAATTCGATTGTTGATTACTATGTAAAGGAGGCAATCCACTTGATGATTGATTAGTGTGTGAATTTATCTCAAGATTTAGATTGATTAAACCTAAGCCAACATTTTCTGAAACTTTTGTATCCTTGGTCTCTTTGTCGATAGAAAATTGAATTTTTTCAACTTCTTTTACATTAGTATCATTATTGAGTTTTGATTTATGAAGCTTTTTAGATGGTATATCACCTTCATCTTTGACTTTCCTTGGACGACCTCTCTTTCTCTTGATTGGGATTGCAGCATCTGTATCATTACTTTGTACTTCTTGTGTGGTTGAATCATTCGACCCGGGTAGTACCAGCCCCGGCGTTTGTGAACTTTCCGGGACTGGACCCTGTTGAGTCTTAAGACCGTTGTTGTCCGTGTAGCCAGCCGTGAAGAACGTGTTTGGATTTGAGTTTGGATTTGGGTTTGAGTCATCCTGCTGTTGTGCCAGCGTGGTGTATCCCAGTGAAGTGGTGATACCTGTGTGTATGATGTTGAGCGGAGGTTGTGCTTGTTGTTGCTTATCATTTCCATTGGCCTGGTTCAATTGTTCTCCCTTACTAGCAAGTGGTACATCTTCTGATTTGAAAGAAGAGGGTTTGCTCTTTTTCTTTTTCTTTCTACGTTCAACATCAACACATACTTCATTCCCTCGTTTCACACAATTTCTGCACGGCCTTGAATCATCACACTGCAAATGTTTAGAATGACAAAAGGAACATGCGACACGAGTAGGTTTTCGCTGTTGTTTGATTTCTGGTGGCAATCTTTTAGTCATATTATTTAACCTCACCTGATGATTGGGTGAGTGGTGATATTTGAAGTCGGAACCGTTGCGAATTACCCCAGATCTCTAAGGCTGTACGTTGTAGGGGGGGGAAAAAGGCAGAAGATTAACGCAGATAAATTTTGAACCCGGGGCAGAGCGCTGTAGATAAATAAAGAAAAAATCTGGAGAAGACACACACGGAAACTGGACGATGTCTTCCCCGGGTTTCTACGAGATTGGGGATTGGGGATTGGGGATTGGGGATTGCTATTAAGGGTTGGAGCTTAGGTTAGGGTTAGAGGTTAGGGTTCTCCAATCCAGAGACAGTAGAAATTATTATTGGATCAGTCAATCTTTAATAGCATTATATATAGCATTGATTACATAATAGCAGATCATACAGCTATGTGAAAATATCATCATTTGGAATCATTCTATATATCTCTAAATCAACAGATTTAAGCAGACTTGAAGACTTCCATGAACTTGGAATTTTCAAGCTTCTTTGGAGCTGGAGCAGCTTTAACAGAACCTAACTTCTTTTCAGAGAAAGCCTTTGCGTAAGGGTTTAATCTGTATAAGATTTGCTTGTTCTTTAATGGATTCTTCTTTAATGAAGCGGTCTTCTTGGTTTGGGAAGGACCTGCAGCCTTAAGAACAGCCTTGATTTCATCAGAGTTAATGACTCTAGTAATATCAGTGTTAGAAACAATGTTGGTTGGTAAAGCAGTGTAAACAGAGTCTAAAGCTGCAAAAGCAGATTCAGTCCAGATGATGAATCTACCTAAGTGAGCACCTGGTGCTAATTGTAATAAACCTAAAGATTTAACATTAGCAGTTTCAACACCTGGAACGTTTCTGAAAGCCTTAACTAAACCGTTATCTTGAGCGTAGACAACTAATGGACCTCTTCTTTGAGTAAATCTTCTACCTCTCATCTTACCCTTACCTGCTCTCATCTTCTTAGATTTGATAACCTTGATAACATCTCTGTGAGCATCTAAAGCCTTTAAAGCTGCAACAGCATCCTTGGTCTTTTGGACATTTTGTAAATCATCAGAAACAACTAATGGGATTTCAGCAATCTTTTCGATTCTGTGACCTCTTGCTAAGACAAGAGATTGAACAGCAGAAGCTGCAATAGCAGAAGCAGTTGCGTATTTCTTTTCGTTGTGGTTAACCTTGATGTGCCATCTTCTCCAGATCTTGGTTGGTGCAAACATTCTACCACCTCTACACATGTTACCAAAAGCTGCTTGACCGGATCTGTGAGTACCAGAACCACCAACTCTTGGGATTCTTGCAACTGCTCTACCAGTACCCCAAGATTCAGCAGAGTGTTGCATACCTGCGTTTTCTGCAACAGCATAAGCTTGTCTTTTGTTCTTGTTGACCTTGGTGAAGACAGAGTGAACAACATCTGGTCTAATTGGAGCCTTGAAGACAGCTGGTAATGGGAGTGCAGTGGAGGTGGTTTCACCGGAGAGTGCAATAACAGAAACTTGTGGTCTTGCGGACATTTTTGTAAGTGTTTCGGATGTTAAAAGAAAGAAAGTGAAAGAGTGTTTAGGAAACGATATTTCAAAGTGTCCCCAAAAATTGAGTTAGAGGTGAAAAATTGTCGAGCTCCATCGAAGTGGAAAACTTTTTTCAGTTTGTGCGTGTAATATAAAACACCGGGTAACAAAATTTCCGGTATAAAGTTTTTGGTGCACGGGTGCTGCGCTTTTTTTTTCCTTTGCCATTGGAATTGTGGAAGCTTGAAAAAATACCAGGTTTGTAAGCAGCAGATTGATAATTATTTATAAGTTAAATCAATAGCAAACATGTCGTCTACAAATTGGGCAGATGCAGGAGCTGAGTTAGCACCTCCTGAAGTGATCGATAATGGTGATGGTACCAAGACCATCATTTCTTATAGATACAACGAACAAAAGAAAAAGATCAAGGTGACGCAAAAAGTTAAGTTTGTCAAAACCACAGAAACTGTCAATTCTGCAATTGCAAAAAGACTCAAATGGAAGAAGTTTGGCCGTGAAGCAGGAAGTACTGTTGTTGGTCCTGATACAAAATCCACTCAATTAGTCGGTGAAGTTAAATTGATTTTAAGTCCTACATGGAAGGCAGACACTGAGAAGGAGAAAGAAATGGCTAAGAAGACTACAATCAAGAGTGCATTCAAATGTAGAGTTTGTGGTAATACTGGTCATTATACCGCAAAATGTCCTTACAAGGACACACTTGGTATAGATGGTGTTTTGAAACCTGCAGGTGCAGCAAAGGAAGAAACAAAACCAGCTACATTTGCTTCCAAATACAAATTACCACATATGAGAGCTGGTGGAAATGGTGTTGCTCCATCTACAGAAGTACCAGCATTGAGAATTTCTAATTTGAACGCAGCAATTGATCGTGATTCATTAGAACAACTTGTTTCAAGATATGGTCCTTGTGACAGAGTCTCAATCTTAAGGAACAGAACAACTGGTGAACCTTTGGGTGTTGCTTTTGTTAACATGATGACCAAATCTGGTGCTGAAAAAGTTATGGAAGCGTTGGATGGTAAAGGTTTGATGAATATGATTTTGTCTGTCGATTGGGCAAGACCAAAATAATTTTGTACTTTGCAACTCACATCGTATAAGTATATATATTTTATATATTCATCTCTGCTTCAGAATTATTTATACCATAGAATGACTATTAAGATTGGACTTTTAGTTAAGGTCATTACTTTCATTGGGCTAAAATAATTTAGAACTGTTACTATTTCGTATACCTTATACCTATATATAATTGATATTTTGCAATTAATATAGCCTTAGATAACACTACATGTTTGTCAATAGTTAGTTCAGAGTCCACTATTTTGATCCAAAGATGATAAAGATATTCATCACTTGCTTTCCTAATAACAATAACAGGAACTACTTTGAACCAAAAGCTGAGCCCCCTACACTGATTGTTCGAAGGTAACGCCAAACTTTGATTGCTTGAAACCATACAAATAGATGTAAACTGCAAGAACTAGACTTCACTGTACGTTCTGTGGTACTTTTCAGGTGTCCGAGCTCTCTCGAACCGGAACAGTCGGATGTCTGGATATTAACTCGTCGACAAGACATTGTGATCGAATTGCACGTTTCTCTCCAACATTTTCATCCAATGATTAATGGAATTGGTACCTATATCTTGAAAGGTCGAACCAATCGTAAAGCTATATTTCAAGAGAAAAGAACAATATAACAGCGTCGGTGTAATTGGAGCGGAAACCAAACAAACTGTTCTTCTCAAATTTCGGGATGATGTAAATAATCAGGAGGTTCTGCAAATCATAATTTCCGGGGTTACCTTTTGACGCCCTCTAATTTATTCTGACTTTTAACGTACATAATCTCCCTTAGACTCTACATTAGTTAATATTGTTTGATATAATGACTACAGTAGATGATAAAATTCCACCTCAAGTGAAGAAATTGACTGAAGTTGACCCCTGGCTAGTACCGTATGTTGAAGAATTATCTTACAGGAGATCCATTGCAGATAAATGGTTAGAAACTCTCCAATCAAATGAAGGTGGTATTTTGGAATTTGCAAACTCTTATAAAAAAATGGGTATTCACCTAAATTCTGACAATTCAATTACTTACGTTGAATATGCACCAAATGCTGTTTCTGCTTGTCTTATCGGTGATTTTAACAATTGGGAACATGATGCTCATCCCATGACTAAATCTTCAACTGGCCACTTTTCAATAACAATTCCACCTGTAAATGGTAGACCTTCAATTCCTCATGATTCTAGGGTTAAGATTTTGATGACTTTACCCAACGGTGAAAAAATTGCAAGATTACCTGCTTACATCAACAGAGCAACTCAACCTCCAAAAGAATATAACTCTTCATCTTATGAAGCTAGATTTTGGAATCCTGATACAAAGTTTATTTTTAAAAATAAAAGACCAAAAACTCCACAATCATTGAAAATCTATGAAGCTCACATAGGTATTTCTACCCCTGAACCAAAGATTGGAACTTATAAAGAGTTTACCGAAAATGTCTTACCAATTATAAAAGATTTAGGATATAATACTATTCAATTAATGTCAATTATGGAACATGCTTATTATGCTTCTTTTGGTTATCAAATCACATCTTTTTTTGCTGTATCTTCTAGATTCGGCACACCTGAAGATTTAATGCACTTAATAGATACCGCTCACGGCCTTGGATTAAGAGTTTTACTTGATGTTGTTCATTCGCATGCTTCAAAAAATGTTGAAGATGGACTAAATATGTTTGATGGTACAGATTATTGCTATTTTCATACAGGTGGTAAAGGTCAACATGATCAATGGGATTCTAGACTATTCAACTATGGTAATTATGAAACTTTGAGATTTTTACTTTCAAATTTGAAGTACTTCCTTGATGAATTTCAGTTTGACGGTTTTAGATTTGATGGTGTGACTTCAATGCTTTACATTCATCACGGCATTGGTGCTGGTTTTTCAGGTGATTATAACGAATATTTGAGTCCCTTTGCGCCTGTCGATAAGGAGGCATTGGCATATATGATGCTTGCAAATGATTTATGTTCACAGTATTCTGTAAAAAATGACTGTACAATTACAACAATAGCAGAAGATGTTTCTGGTTACCCCACTTTGTGTCGTCCAAGAGATCACGGAGGTGTTGGTTTTGATTACAGATTAGCAATGTCAATTCCCGATATGTGGATTAAGCTACTTAAGCATAAATCTGATGAAGAATGGGATATGGGGGAGATTGCACATACTTTAGGAAATCGTCGTTACAAAGAAAAATGCGTTTCTTACTGTGAATCCCATGACCAAGCATTAGTTGGTGATAAAACTTTGGCATTTTGGTTGATGGATGCAGAAATGTACACAAACATGTCTAAATTATCTCCATTAACTCCTGTTGTTGATCGTGGTATTCAATTACATAAAATGATTAGGCTTATCACACAGGCTTTAGGTGGTGAAGCCTATTTAAATTTTGAGGGAAATGAGTTTGGCCATCCGGAATGGTTAGATTTCCCAAGAGCAGGTAATGGTGAATCCTACCATTATGCTAGACGTCAGTTTAATTTGATTAAAGACGACTTGTTACGTTATCAATTTTTGTACCAATTCGATAAGGCAATGAATGAAACAGAAGATAAATTCACCTGGTTGAATACTGAACCTGCATATGTATCTTTAAAAAATGAAACTGATAAGGTTATAGTTTTTGAAAGAGCAAACAAGTTATTTGTTTTCAATTTTCATCCAACTAATAGTTATGTCGATTATCGTGTGGGTGTTGAGAATGCTGGTACATATAAAATTATCCTCAATACCGACAGAGAACAATATGGTGGTCATAATTTAATTGATGAGCAAAAATCCATTTTTTTCACCACTGATTTAAGATGGAATAATAGAAACAACTATATACAAGTTTACATCCCTGCTAGAACAGCTCTTGTTTTAGCATTAGAGTCGGAGATTGATGCTGCAAAGTAAGTCAGTCAATCTCTCTGATTTATTTCAATTTTACATAAATTTATACTTTGTTCAATATTAATTATCCATAAACCTAACAAATACGGGATCTAATATGTTTCAGGGTATTCGCATCAGCAAAAATATCAATACAAGTTTCCACAAACTTATCCTGAGCAACTAACATTGAACTTTTGATTTTAATAAATGAAGTTTTTTTCTTCATAACATCACAAATTTCAACATCTTGAAATAGCTTAGCCAGCTCTTCAACTTTATTGGATAGCTGCCATTGGGCTGTTTCAATCAAACTCTTTCCCCGACAACTTGGAACATAGTATAAGAAAGCATATGACCATTTCAACGTTAGCCTACATTCCAAAATTGCCCTTATACTTTCTTTGTAAAAGTTAGTCTCAATCCATGATGCACCCATGGAAGGTTCCAATTCCTTGATTTTAACTTCAAATTTCAGTAGCATATCTCTATCTTTTTCGAATGAGAGCCTTTGATTATTGAACACCTTAAAGTAAAATGTATATCTTTCAAGATTAGCTCTCGCGTTAGCTGCAGAACTTTCATCTTTATCAGTTGCAACATACTGACCGCATCTATAATTATTGCAATGATTTGCCCAATCACCCATGCAAACCCAACAAAATTGCCAGTGACATTTTCTACATGTCATATGATTACAACCACCATTTTTTTCAATCAATGCAAAACATTTAGGACAATCTTTTGTATTGCTCTCTATCCAATTTATTGTTTCACTATCATCTTCACACTTCTTAAGCCATTTTTTGACAGCAATACAAGGACATGGTGAGTGAGATGCTTCATTACAGCTAAAACAGAATTTGTGCTGATTAGCACATCTTACCATTGGTACAAGCATGAGATCCATATGTTCATCCAAACTAGCAACAGTATCAGAATCAAAGCCTAGAAACTCAACAACATTATCGCAATCCGGGTGAGGACAATGTTTGTACTTTTTAGCATTAGTAAGGCAATAATGCGTACCAAGATTATACCAAAATTTTGATAACAGTGATAAGTTATGCTTTACCTCTTTCTCCTCTCTTTCACGTCTAAACATTTCTTGTTGATAATCATATACCTTTCTATTTAGTATCAGTTCATCGCTTTCAATATTGAACTCAGTATCACAAGTATCAAAATCATAATCAGAAAAATGGTACATCTTTTTAACTTCGTCTTCAGTTATAATTTGTGATTTTTTCTGTGGTAATGACACTTGCTTAGTATCTCGTCGACTTTTGTATTCACTTAAGATGGACAAATCAGAAAGAATCAAACGCTGTCCACATTTAGGATCTGAAAACGGGCATTCAATTCTAGTAATTGAATCATTGTTTTTCCTCTCAACATACTCAATATAGCAATCGATACAGAACTTATGTTCACAAGTACTGAGTGAAAAAAAGTCCATCGACTGCCCTACTTCTGGCCCACAGTAACATATTCCACATACAATAGAGGGATTGGTTTCTCTTGTTATCAGTTCAGTTGAATTTATCTTTCTCAGTCTTTTCAAGCCGTGTCTTTCATAGAAAAAGTCAACGTTGGACGTATTCATGTAATCATCTATTAATTTATCTTCCTTCCACTGGTATTCGCACAACAACGCCATACATATTCCATAGTCAAGATTCAAGGTTTCCGCCAACTTTTTCACTATTACATGCATTTTTTTCTGTATATCTTCCATATTTAAAGTCTGAAATTTCATTCGGTGTGTTGGGTTGCCAGTTGATGTTTTTGAGGATGGAAATGTGTACATTATCTGGCATTGCATATCTTCATGTATATCATCAAGTCCGATACTATTTTCGTCACTGAAATCAACATCGGAATCATCGTTATATTCAAGTTCATAGGAATCATAGTCTGACATTAAAACTTTCTTGCTTCACCAACCAAATCGGAGTCATATGAAATGTACATGAAAAAGTGACTTTCCATAATTATACGTCGTTAGGTCCGGCCTTGCTCGAAAAATTCAATAAAAAAACTGAGCCGCATCTGGACAAACACTACGAATAAATACTAATATTTCCAGTTCTATCACCACATACTATAATTGGATACGGTAAGAACAATGTGGTAATAGAAGAAACTATATCCTGTGGAGCAATAGTGTCCTCCTTTGACATTCGTGATATTGTACTGCCAGCTTGTTTGAACGATAGCTGATGAAAACTCAGATTTGAGTTGATGGATTTCTGAGTAAAACGCTTCTCAGATTCATGAGATTCCATTGTTGCAATAACTCTAGAATTTTCATAATTTTTAAAATCCCATTCAATCACATTTCTATCTTTTGTTGCCAAATATATCTTTTCTTGTCGAAATTGTATGTTCTGGAAGCAGACAGCCGTACAACTATTATCACTTTCAAGTAAAACTTTCAAGTTAGGTATATCTGCAGGCCAACCTATTCTATCACTTGATACATCTTTGACAGCATAACTTTGTGGGGATAAAAGATCATCTTCTTTTCCCAAATTGAAGACTATAATTGGGTGACATTTACGAACATCCCAAATGATTACATCCTGTCTGCCCGTGCCCCCAATAATACAGACTTTAGATTCATCTGTGGTATTTTCAATTTTAGTAATTTCTTTTATAGGAAATGATCCCTCAACAAATTTTGTAGATTTGACGGATGCCCCTAACTGCAAGTCAATCAAATCAATTACTCCACAACTGGTACCAAGTAAACACCAATTCTGACTTTCATCAACATAGAAGCATTTCAAATAACCATTTGAAACATCGCTTCGATAAGATAAAAGTGTGGTCATGGCTTTAATATCAACGGCTAGTAGATGTCCAGAACTCGTTATCATATAGATTATTACCGAGCTTGATGTAGTCACCGAGCTAAGCTTTGTAGCATATTTGTAAATACTATCAAGTTGCATATGTCGTACTTTACTGATAGTTGAAGATTTTTTGAAACTATGACTAAAAAAATCAACTCTAAAAATATCAATTGAACCATCAAGTTTTGAGACTGCTAAACAGTTTCTGTTTCCCAAAAAGCAAATAGCGGTCACCTTATAACCAAATTTGAGTGAAATTGAAGACTCGCCTAAAATATCCACTTCAAGTTTCGATGAGTCCCAAACTTTCATATATCCGACTGCATCAACAGAGACAAAAAATTTACTGTCAGGCGATGTAGCAACACAGATAATAGGTGCTTGATGTTCAGTCAGTCTTGTGATCAACATACTCTTGAATATAGCCTCTTTTTCGTTTAGCTGATTATCAGAAAGAATGACTGGTTTTCCAAATTCTGGAAAGTCATCTATAGTTGGCTCAAATTTGATACTTTTCAAAAATTTAGAAATGTAGGGATTTTTCCCAGAATAGGTAAAAGAGACCTCAGTTGTAAACCTCTTTAGCTGAACTGTCTCATCAAATACATTGAAACCTTCAATATCATCGAATATTTGATCTTGCTCAAGGTTCGAAGTATTCAATAAAGACGCTGTAGAGACTTTGTTCCAATTGTTCGTAGTTAACACAGGTTTTAAAGATTTCATATTCTGCAAAATTAAACGATCTGTTTTGACATTGGACTGAGAATGATCTTCATCACATTCCTTTTTAGTCTTAATATTATCAGACTCATCAACTACCAACGGGAAGCTGGTATAAGAATGAACAACATCTGCCAACACGTTTTTAGGAGATAGTATGATTTCGAGATTATCAATATAGCTGATGTGACTTGTTTTTATCCGAACAACTTTGTAAACGTAAGTTCTCAAAGTGGCAAGTTTCCATAGGTCTGCAGGTTTCAAACCAAGTGCCTTGAGTTTATTGATGGATTTTATATCGGAATTACTCAGAGGAATTTCAGAGTTGTTGACAAAATCTTGGATACTATTTCCATTTTGCTGTTGAATAGTTGTATTTCGCTCATTGGAGACATTTCCACTTTGTTTTCTCAAAAATAGAACTTTTGTATTTCCGAACGAATCAACTTCTTTGTGAATTCCATCCTTTTGAACTCTTTGCCAAAAAAGTGATTCTTGATCAGCAACGCTCCATGATTTCATAGCTTCATATAGAGCTCGTGTGATTGGGTCATGCGCTGCAATGTACAAACTCTTCCAGTTGAAGCTGACCACTTCTTGTTTAAAAAACGGTCTTACTAAAGGGTATAAGACACAGTAAATATCTGCAGTAGAGAGATTTTGTCCGATGGTTGAAACTAAATTGAGTACCGATTGTCTGATCATTAAAGCCGGGTGCAAGATCAACACTGCACATATATTGATCAGATCTCGAAAACAATGCTTCTTCAAAAGTCCTAAAATTATTAACCTAGAGAAAACTCTTAACAGTGCCCCTACAACTATTTCATCAGGATCATTAACCGCTTGGATCAGCAAGGGCATAATATATTGTTCTAAACTGATATCGCCAACAAAAATAGCTAGAGAAACAATTGAAGTAACAAATGAAAGCCTCAACTGTGCATTTTTATCATTCAAATAGGTTATTAAATGGCTAAGGATAACATCATTTGTTTTATCCTTACCAAAGAAAAAACATAATGGTTTGATGTTCTTCAGAAGAGCAATTTTCACATAAATACTAGAATCTGTGAGAATTTGAATAGTTAGACTTTCAAATTGATTCATTGTATCTCCAAGTTCTATAAAATATCTTGAGTTGTTCCTAAAAGCTATGTCATCTGCATTTAACCCATTATATTTGTGCATGTTACCCCTGAAAGTTAATGACATATCAAAGAATCTTTTTGCAGTAACGGCCAGGTGAGGTAAACAGCTGGCAAATATTGTTCTTACGTATGCACCTGAGCTATTTTCATCAGAATTACTATTTGATGTACTGAGTAGAGGAGAGTCTTTTTCAATATGCATATATGATCGCTTTAAAAATGATTGAAGTTTGGGAAGAATGTACTCTTGGAATAAATGAATATTGATGGGAGTAACAGTATCAACCATTGTCAATAATTGTGTCATACACAGTAAAGCTGAAACTTGAACATTTTCACTGGGATCATCCAACATGTTCATCAGATAAGGTAAACACCTATCAAGTTTTGACTCATCGTGCATTTGTTCTGCAAATGCCAGAATTAACTCACAAGCTTTGACTCTATACAATGAGTGTGTGGTATTTCTAGTGGTATGACACAAGAGTGATAGAAGAATTAAACAAGGAAAATCATTAGTTGAATTGGCTCGTATGATTTTGAAGGTTGGCTGGGGTATATGACATTTCATACCGGGCAAGTTCAATCTATAGGGTATAATCAAATCGTTTGAATTACATTTGTTATTTGATTCGTCAGTTTCAATGATATTTTTCTTGAATCCAAAGTAGAGAGCAATTTTGTCAAAATCTCGATACATTCTATCAATTCGATAGTCACAAATCTGAAAGTTCATTGTTGCGTCGGCTTTATTCATCGACGTATCACACAAACTCCTCATGTAGGAGTATAAAAATGTATAAAAATGATCCGGAAATAAAATTTGCCTATATTTTATCAAATAGTCTTTTGCATCCAGTCTATCGTTTGGATTCAAGCTAATCATACTTTGTACTAATCTTTTGATATTAGAATCTTCTATGGCATCCAAATTTGGAATATAATCTTGTTTCTTATACCTGAACAACTGAGATAATGAAAATAATGGAAGTCCGTCACTATAAAGTTCAGCAATGACACAGCCTAAAGAAAAAATATCAGATTTCGGATTGATTGTAGCATTTCCATTAATGTATTTTTCACTTTCTTCTTGTGTAATAAATCGTTCTGGTGCAACACAACAGGAATGTCTCTGACTGGTATCAAAATAAAAAGAAAATTGTGATTGATTGTAATCTGGTAAATATACTGGCTTGAACAAACCTATATCTGTTATCATCACCCAATTCCATGATGTGAGGAGAATATTCTCAGTTTTAAGATCACCATGGCACACACTAACTTCATGCATTCGTGCCAATGTGTAGAGAAGCTGATATACAATCCATTTCTTCTCTATGCTCTCAAAAAACGGACGAATAGAAAGCCTTTCATACAAACTATATCGCCCATAAGGTCGTATTAGATATGTGGCACGTTCTGAATCAATTAATGCCTGATATGGCAAGGTATTTGCTATTCCCTTCAATTTTTCTTTTACTTGGTTCAAAATTTCCAAATATGGTCTCATATTAATCTCAATTGTCGTTGGTTTTACCAAGAGTTTAACGACAACATGTCCATTAACTGTTAAACATTGATTAGTTTTCAAGAATCTCGAACTTCCTAAAGATTTCAGAAATTGTAAAGACGGTAGAAAATCAAGGTATGCAGATGTTGCAATTGTATTTGCAGTGGGTGATATTGATGAAAAGTCAAAATTCATCCGTATTATCAATTGCCTGTGGTGTTTGGAAATAATGTAGAGGCAGAAGGAGGCGTTCGTTGATTAGCGCCGTTATTTTTTTTTGGTGAGAAAGACCTTCCTATTTTGGACTGATTATATAGATCAGCCCTCATCAAGATGTGAGATGCCCTCTTGAACTTGGGAGCATCTTATTTTTACCTTTGATTCTTTTCTTTTGAACAAGATCATAGAGCTTTTAAAAAATAAGTTTTAAGTTTTTAATTATTGCTTATAACGCTAAAAGTTAGTTTCTTTGCTTTTAACTTGCTTCATCATGACGTTAAATGATTTCTTCAATATGGAGTATAGTAACAAATTTCATAACGCCAAAGCTGCATTATATGGCAGTGAACACACTAGTTTGAAAAACATAGAAACTTTAGGAACACTTGGAAACAATCACGTAATCTTTGAAAAGGCAAATTTTCTGATTGATTCAAGGTATAAAGTACAGCAAATATTGGGGAAAGGATCTTATGGTACCGTTTGTTCTGCAGTTGACACCTGTAGTCTAGACAAAAATGCATTGGCAATAAAAAAGGTATGCAATATTTTCAATAAGGAGGTTTTACTCAAACGTGCAATACGAGAGCTCAAGCTTCTGGAATTCTTCAAAGGTCATAAAAACATCATCGGTTTGGTTGATTTGGATATTGTTTACATGAAACCTTATGATGGTCTTTATTGTTTTCAAGAACTTGTAGATTATGATCTTGCAAAAGTCATTCATAGTTCTGTTCAATTTTCCGAATTTCATATAAAGTCCTTTTTTTACCAAATCTGTTGTGGTGTTAAGTATATGCATTCTGCAGATGTCATTCACAGGGACTTAAAACCTGGTAACATACTTGTAACATCACAAGGATGCCTCAAAATTTGCGATTTTGGTCTTGCAAGAGGTATTAATCCAAAACACATGAATCATTTACATAAGTCAAGTAATATCACTAATTATGTAGCAACAAGATGGTATCGTGCTCCAGAATTAATTCTTACAAGAAAGAATTATGGTAAACCTGTTGATATTTGGGCAGTGGGTTGCATTTTTGCAGAACTATACGGTAGGAGACCAATATTCATCGGTGATGATCAGATACAACAAGTAAATGAAATTTGTAAAGTTATTGGATCACCTTCGAGACAAATAGTTTTTAGCTATGGTACAACTACAGCCTGGGAATTATTTTCTGAACCTAATCCAAAATATCAAAAGAAACACTGGGGAGAATTATATCCTCATGCCAATTTAGATGCGCAAGACTTATTAGATAAACTGATATGTTGGGATACCAGAGAAAGGTTTAATATTTCTGAAATTCTTGACCATTCTTACCTTGAGGACATTAGAAATAAAGATGAAGAAGCAAGTATGGAAACAGAATTTGATTTTAGTTTTGAATGGAAAGCAACTTCATTGAATGATATGAAACATTTACTACACGAAGAGGTTGAAACTTTCAAAGTCAAAAAGCGTAGATTTGATAGCAAAAGAGATTGTTAATACATCATATCTGTTACAAAAGTAGAAGCTGGTATATAAAAACTTAATTAGACCCTGTAAACAATATTAAAATAAGAAAAATATATAAAACAACCTTCAACCAATTGTGTGTTATGTAAATTCAATATTTAGCACAGCTCAAATGTTTGACAAACACCCATATCTGGGACGTGTAAAAGATTCAGCTGCTGGAACCTATCGGTAAATCTGTGAAAGTACAATCCTGTTATAGAACCAGTTCTAATGTTAAAACAAACGTAGTAAAAACCAGCAAAAGAAGCACCTTTAATGTTTGAGACATTACTTTCAGGGTATATGAATTTTTCTTTCCAACGCATGTAGATGTGATCAGATAGATGTGTATAATTTTGATACCAGTGTTCATTCTTTTCATCTTCTTTTAAATCAAGATTTAGGTCTCTCCAAGAGTTGAAACGTGTCCAATGCTGGATATCATTTCGCACTGATGATTCATATTCTTTGCTTTTAGTAACAAAGGAATGTTTTTTCCCGACAATTTCGCCATCAAAGTAAGTAGTAAGAACCGGATGAGTTTCAGTCAAATTATGAATAGTTAGAAGACCAGATATCGATGCGTTATGCATATCTACATTTAGAAGTTTCACTTCTACTTTATATTGATGTCTTCCTGACTCTTGACTCCCTGTAAACATTGCTCCTGGTTTAAGAAATGAGTTGAAAACTTGCATGTTCTGTTCCTGGGTATTAAATATATTTTGAGAAATAGGAGTGTATTCTTCTTCGTCTGGAAAAGTATAACTGTCTGAAAGCATGGACATCGAGTCTTCACCGAAATCATCATTGCAAGTATCTTGTGAAAGCGTAAGCGAAGAAAGATTGTTATTGGTAACAGACCAACCATTCTTCTGTGAATTCAGACAAGTGTCATAATCTGTGACACGCGGGCTGCAAGTAACGAGTGGATAATAATCAGTTTCATATAGTTGCATTGTTTGCTTTTTGTTGGTAACAGTATCTGTTGAGAAGAGATGAAGAGAAAGAGAAGAAGACGAAGAAGAAGAGATGATGTCTAGTGGAAAGACAAAAGTGTCAAGTTGTGGTACTCCGGCACCGGTACCGGCCCCACAGCTTTTTAGCTTCAAATTTTTGGGCGTGACGACGGTGCGATAAGATCGACCCAATCGGGCAATTCTGCATCCACTGCCGCGCTCCTGACAAAATCAAATAAAGAAAAAAAAAAGTGAGATCTGAATAATTCTGGTCGAATTGATTTTTTCTTCGATTTTGTTTAATCAGCAAATACATGTAGGGCCAGTACTGCGTGTGCAGTGGGTATTCTTTGCTTTCCATATTTACACACAAGGGATAATGACTCAAGAAACTGAGATTGCACTCACTTTAGACGACCCTACGCCTGTATCAAGAAATCAAGCGTTGAAGGACATTTTTGCCGGTACAATCGGTGGTATCGCCCAAGTTCTTGTTGGTCAGCCGTTCGATACTACAAAAGTGAGACTACAGTCTGCTACTGACCCTAAAACCACACCAATTGATGTTATACGGTCTTTACTCAAAAATGAAGGTCCTTTAGCATTTTATAAAGGTACTTTATTACCATTGATTGGTATTGGAGCATGTGTTTCTATCCAATTTAGTGTTAATGAGTCAATGAAAAGATTTTTCAATTATATAAATGAGGGTCCAAATAAGATGACAAGCTCGCAGTATTTTACTGCAGGTGCCGCTGCTGGATTTGCTAACGGGTTTTTAGCAAGTCCAATTGAACATGCAAGGATTAGACTACAAATTCAAACATCTGCTGATGCTTTATATAAGGGTCCACTTGATGTTTTGAAACATTTGAATCAGGTAGGTGGTATTAGGGCAATTTACAGAGGTTTTGGCCCAACATTGCTCCGTGAATCGGTAGGAATGGGTATTTATTTCACTACATTTGAATTACTCGTGCAGAACACAATGCGCAAGAATAACATTGAACGTAATCAGGTTGAATCTTGGAAACTTTGTACTTTTGGTGGATTAGCTGGTTATTCGATTTGGCTTACATGTTATCCTGTTGATGTGATTAAATCAAAGATGCAGACTGATGTTTTAGGTGCTTGGAAATATAAAAATAGTATGGATGTAGCAAGAGATATTTTGAAAACACAAGGTATTCGTGGTCTTTTTGTAGGTTTCACACCAACAGTTCTCAGAGCTGCACCTGCAAATGCTGCTACATTCCTTGCATTTGAGTGGACAATGCGTCTTATCAATTGAATAGTATCTGACTTATATTATTCCGTCTTATAACTTTTTAATGCTATAATCAGTAAAGCTATAGCTTGTGGATCTAAAGCTTTGCCGCCACGCGACCAGGTTTTCGTTTTCTCCGGTTTTTGCTAAAAAAGACTCATCATTTGATTCAACAATCAATTCGACATCTCCTTTCATGTTTGCACGAGTAACTCAATTGGTTACATATCGACAATACTGCAAAATGAATTTTATGGAACCTAGTAGTGTTTACAATTTAGCTAATATTAGAGATGACCTTATTAGAATGGAAGATACCATCATTTTTGATCTTATCGAACGATCTGATTTTTACACAATGCCATCGGTTTACGAAAAGAACTCACCTAAAATCAAAGTTCCCGATTTTGATGGATCTTTCCTTGATTGGCTCTTCCAAAAACACGAAATTGTGGACTCCCAGGTTAGAAGATACGATTCTCCAGATCAATATCCTTTTTACCCTCATGTAATTAAAAAATCATTCCTACCGCCACTTCACTATCCTAAAATTCTTGCTAAATATTCTAATGAGATAAACATTAATTCTGATTTAATGGCTATTTACATCAAGGAAATTGTACCTAAAATTGCTAAAAAGGAAGGTGATGAAAGTGATAATTATGGTTCCACAGCTACTATTGACATACATACTTTACAGGATATTAGTAGGAGAATTCATTTTGGTCTATTTGTTGCAGAATCAAAATTCCAAAATGATAGGGAATTGTATACAGAACTTATCAAAAATAAAGATGTTGAAGGTATAATGAGAAACATCACAAACACTGCTGTAGAAGAGAAAATATTAGAACGTTTGTTAATGAAAGCCAAAGCTTATGGAACAGATCCTACCGCCGGTATAGAAGGTAAGAGTAAAATTGAACCTGAAATTGTCGTTAAGATTTACAAGGATTATGTGATTCCACTGACCAAAAAGGTTGAAGTTGATTATCTTTTGAGAAGGTTGGAAGACCCAGAATTTTAAGTTGAAGTCTCATAAAGTTCGGAATATATATCTATATATATATATATATGTAGAAAAGAAATGCAAATAATCTATTTAAACTCTTTTAAACGTATAGCCTGTTTCTGTGATTCAGGATCACTGAAATTTTCAACAACTCCTCTTTTATAAAAATGATCAAGGACTTCACGTACATCAGCTAAATTTAAAGCCATTGTCAGTTTCCGCCACCATAGAAACCTGTTGATTCTGTCTTGTTTGGAATCACCAAGTCCGTAGTTAGTATAAGCATGGAAAAGATCTTCCTCGCTTCGTTCATGTGTACTCACTACCATTGAACTAATAGATTCATTAAAATGATCATCATCATAGAGGTATGTTGAAGAAATTTGGAGTGCTGTGTATATTCCAAATGTAAATAAAACACTAAGTAAAATCGTTTTCTTATTTTTGATAAATTCATCTTTTAAATCTCCAGTCTGTGAGCTAGTCCAGTTGGAATCTTTGTAAAAACCATATGAAGCACCATAATCTCCTCTATATCTGTCCTCCCAAGTACCTGTCTCATAAGATGTGAAATTTGATTTGTACGTGTTACTTGTAAAATTATTATAAGCAGAAGTCCCTGGAGAATACATATTGGCATTTGTTCTTAAATTACTGTTATCATTCCATCCAATTTTATATTGATCGTAGTTTCTCTTTGTAATGGGATTTTTGAGTAGATTGTAAGCTTCCAGGATCTTTTTGAATCGATCATCTTTCTCTGTATCCTTATCTCCACGGGCATTGGTATCTGGGTGGTATATCTTAGCTAATTTATAAAATTGTTTTTTCAGATCTTTTTGATTGACAGATGTAGATATATTCATAACTTCATAAGGTGTTGCATTGGGGCTTTTTGGATATGCCTTAATTATTTTTGCTATCTCAGGATCAAAATCTTCGGAAGTATTACCGCTGTTATCGGACTCAGGGACATGCTTAGCGTAGAATCTCAAAAAAACTTTTGAGTTCCAAGAGCAGGGATGATGAAGGTAAGATGATTTAAAGGAGAATGGTATATGTGCAGCAGAGCGATTCATGCTTATTAGAAGAAGAAGAAGTGAAAGGGATCATCATGATAATGTATGGAAGAGTAATGACAACCCCCAAGTACTATATGATTTTGGCGGGCTTTGAAGAAATTTGCTCAGATCCGATTTGAAGAAATTGATGAGCCCCCTTTCAACATTGGCTCCATGTCCCGATCCTCGGCTACTTTTGCCTTAACAAACCCGATATCAGACTTACACCCTCTTCTTTTCTCGCCGATACCGGGCCCGATATTTCTACTTCGGAAAGTATCCCGGACCTTCAAAAAATAATTTTTCAAAATTAGTAGTATATCATGGACATGAGTCAAATTGGAGAGGTGGAGTGGAGACATGAAAGAGATTGTTTACCAACCTTTTCTTTCCTCTACTCTTACCCATTCTTAACTTGGTCAATTTATACAAGCACAATGTCTGCAGAGAAGATTGAAAAGAAACCTATTAGATTTTCCAATCTTTTACTTGGTGCCGTCCTTAATCTTGCGGAAGTTTCCACTTTGGGTCAGCCGCTTGAAGTTACCAAGACCACAATGGCTGCAAACCGTGACTTTGGTCTCATTAAGGCTGTTAAACATGTCTGGAGTCGTGGTGGTATATTTGGTTTCTACCAGGGGTTGATCCCATGGGCATGGTTTGAAGCTTCAACCAAAGGTGCCGTTTTACTTGCTGTTATGTCTGAAGGTGAATATCAATTCCGTAGACTTGGTGCTTCTCCATTTGTTGCCGGTATTGGTGGTGGTATGCTTGGTGGTTTGTCTCAGGCATATTTTACTATGGGTTTTTGTACTTGTATGAAAACTGTCGAAATTACAAGATCAAAAGATGCAGCATCAGGTGCTCCAGTTAAGTCAACCTTGCAGGTTTTCAAGGAAATTTGGCAAAGAGAAGGTATTAGAGGTATCAACAAGGGTGTTAACGCTGTTGCAATGAGACAAATGACCAATTGGGGTTCTCGTTTCGGTTTAGCAAGACTTGCTGAAGATACAATCAGATCTATCAGAGGTAAAAGCAAGGAAGAGAAACTTACTCCAATTGAAAAGATTCTTTCTTCAATTGTTGGTGGTGGACTTTCTGCATGGAACCAACCTTTTGAAGTTGCCAGAGTGGAAATGCAATCTAGAGTGAAGGATCCTAACCGTCCTAAGAATTTGAATGTTATTTCAACTTTGAAATACGTTTATCAAGGTCATGGTATTAAAGGTCTTTATAAAGGTGTTACTCCAAGAATTGGTTTAGGTGTCTGGCAAACTATTTTTATGGTTTCCCTCGGAGATTACGCCAAAGAATTCATTGCTAGCTTTGATAAGCCGAAGCCAGTCTTGAAATAGAGTTTTCACTTTTCTAAATATCATGTGTAATTTTACATACAAAAGAATATAGAAACAAATCGATGAAACCGAAAACGGTTATTAGTTATTAGTAAAGTTGATAATAGACTAGGTCGGGCGTTGAACTCCCCATTTATCGTAGCAGTATAGACCAAAAAATGTAAGGGAGAGACCCAACCATTGCTGCATGTTAAGAGTTATTCCTTCAATTATAATCGAACAGGAAATGATTATAATCCTTTTTAAAATATTAGCAATAGAATAATTCACTGGAGACACCATTCCAAGTATTTGAAACGCAGTGAGAGATTGAATAAAATGTGATAAACCGTACATACCAATGTAGATAATAATACGAGTGTTCAATTTGAAAAGAGATATCTGTGGATTTTGCAATTCAGAGAGCAAATAAAATGGCAATGTGAGAACAAACCCAACAATAGAACAATAAAACAGAACAGAAAGTTTGTCTAATTTTTGTATTTCCTTTGTTTTAACACACGGAATATCAGTGTATTTATCTTGTACGTTCAATTCATTAAGTGAGTTGGAGGAAAAATTGAAGTATGAATGTGTTGAAATTGTTTGTTGGTCTTGTGAATTTAGTGATGATGATGACATGGAAATAGGTAAAATTGGTGTCATTGATGCAGATTCTGGACGAGTTATTCTCCAATTAAATCTATTAAGAAAAGCTTTGGCTCTGAAATCATCATCACTATCGCTGCTGTCATCATCGTAATCACTGTCGTTTTTCTCCTTCGCAGCATCCTCAATGGAATCGTCCCAGGTAAGAATCTTCTTTGCAAAGATGTTTTGAGAAACAAAAATAAGCATACTCAAAAATGCAAACATGCTACCCTTTAGAAACATGGTATTTGAGATGGAAAGGTTGTCGCTGCGTGTGCAGCATAGCATAACTCCTATGATTAAAGGAATTAGGGTCATGTAAGTTTTCCTATGAAATTTCTTTTTAAACATGAATCTGTAAATAAGAACAGTTGTCAGAGGGGAAAGAGCCTTGATTGTGTGGACAAGAGAAACAGGAATTATTGAGGTAGAATTGTGAGACGTAATCTGGCCGACAAACTGAAACATTCCCATCGGTACAGTTGTCTTTAAAATCAGATATGAAGGTCTGAGAAAATCATGCAATAGTGAATAATTGGATTCGATTAGTTGTGGTGGAAACGTCCCTGTAGGAAAGTTGTTTTGAAGGTTGCATGCAAAAAATTTTTTAACAAACCTGATAGTGAATAATAATGCCAGACAAAGCAAACAATTCATAACAAATTGGATTTCTGTCAAGGAAACAGGATATTTAAATTCACGTAATATCTCTTTTGTTGTAGATGATGAGACAACAGACGTAAAATACCATATAGCACAGAGAAAGACAAGTTTTAAATTGACTAAAGAAAACGAATTTGAATAGGTGGCAGAATTTGTGCTTTGATCGTAATTTGTAATGGGGTTCATACGTGATACCAGTCCTGGAGATTTGATACTGCCGAACATATTCATTTCGATGCACAAGGTATAACTAATGCAAGATATTGTTGAATTCCAAAAATAGTAACAGGCTGATAAATATATTGTGTTTCAATGAAGAGAACAATCAAAAAATAAAGCGAATGAAAGTGGTTGGTGAGGTTTGATACCTAGATGTGAGAACAAGTAACCGTTATGTTCTGAAGCGGGTGAATTGATTTATCAAGCAGTGAAAAGTGATAATGCTGGAGTTCCAGAAAATATTTCAAAAGAAAAAAAAAGATGTAAAATGGGGTATTGTTGAAACAGTCTGGAGGTAAAATTTGATTGTCAAAGATAGAATGGTGATTATATTTATTGATAAACAGCAGCTTACCACAGATCTATAAAGCGACTACATCTACACAAATTACGGAACGCGGCGGTTGTTGATGAGTACTAAGCTAAAGCATGTGTTAACTTAAACCAGTTCGACCTCCAAATAATTTATTACGTACACACGAGCTGTGTTTCGTCGCGCTGAGAAGCGTCAAAGCAAAACAAAAGATTTTTTATATATCGTCACAAAAGGAACGCGTTCGGGATAACGAAATGGGAAAAACGGTTGGGTCTGGACCGGGGGCTCAGAAAGTAAAATCTTTTAATCTATCAAAAAATTTAATGTTAACTATATGGTGAGACTAAAAGAGTACAGCAAGAATACCTAATAGAATCACAATACCTGTACTGCTTCGTTTATAGAGGTTTGGAGCAGATCCTTCGAAACCGAAGGAGATGGTAGTAGTATGTGATGGTTTATCCGTAGTCGACAATTTTTCAGTGTGTGACCTAGATGTGAAAGAATGTGTTACAGTTGGTTCCAAATAGTCTGTTCCAGCCACAGTGTGACCATTTGTGAAAGTAATTACCGAACCTTCGGAGTCTGTTGAACATGTTACAGTAACAATGACAGTATCCACACCTGTTTCAATGACAGTGACATCACTGCCCTCCAGTGGAACGTGTGTGCAAACATTCTTAGTGCACGTAACAGTGAGAGTTTTTGTGCGTCTTCCAGTGAAAGTGCGATCTTCACTGACAGTAGGAGATGGAGTTTCTATGCCAGAGACAGGACCAACTATAGCTGTACTGGTGGTATCATTTGTTTTAGTCGCTTTGACGAAGCTATTTGTCGAGGTAGCTGTTGCACTGCTTTGGAAACTACCTGTCAAACTACTTTTTGTGTCACTCAAAACAAAAGAGGAATTACTCAATGTAGTACTTGAGATAGTTACTGATGGGAATATGCGAGAAGAAGATAAGCAAGTAGATCCAGCAGGCGTTTCAACAACAATAAGTGTGGCATTAACAGGAGAACTGCCAAAATATGTGACAATGTTAGATGTGCGTTTGTGCAAGTTACAATCAGTTCCCTTAACAGTTGTATAAAGAATATTGCAACTACCAGCAGGCGTTAACACCAGCTCTTCGTATACCGTTTCTGTGGAACCAAGAGCGACAGTAGCCGTTGTAACTGTTGTCATTGAGCAAACGCTATTTTGAACTGTCCGTGTGGTGACTGGACAATTGGCCGGTGGTGTAGCAACAGCAACAACTTTAACAACAGTGCCTCTAAAAGGTGGATTTGTAATAGTAGTGGTCTCAAATGCACAGACGTCATTGGCCATAGTTGTGGTTGAGGTGATAGTTTTAAAAGCTCTTGTCCATTTCGTAGCAAGAATTGAATTAGTGATAACAAGAGTTGTAGTAAAACTGCCAGTGCTAAAAATGGTTGTTGAATAAACATACTCGTATGTACCTATAATATCTTCTGGGATTTCACAGGAAGTTGTTGGAATAGCAAGCGTTGTACCAGGGACAGTAAATGATGTTAAACCAATTGCACATGTTGCATCAATAGAGTCACCATCCTCGTTGGTCACTGGTGTAACATACGCTTTTTCAGGTAAAAACGATGGTTTATTTGTGTTAATGATCTCCAGCGTGGTGGTTATATTACCTTCAATGATGACAGTAGTGGATACACTAGTGATAAATTTTCCTGTCAGATCGGTTCCAAGCTCACATGAGGTTGTTGGAATGGAAACAGTTACATCTGCTACAGTTGCAGACGTAAAATCAATTGCACAGGTAGCATCGCCTGTAGTTCCTGCTGAATTTGTCAGTAAAATGGTAGTAAGTATAGGCGAAAAAAAAGGGGAATCAATGTTGGTTATGGTTGCAGAAGTAGTTAAATCACCGATAAAAAGATCAGTAGATTTAAGGTGGGCTTCAAAAGTGCCTCTGACATCTGTAGGCATAGCACATGAGGTTGTGAGCACAGAGAAGGTAGAAGTTGACACCAAAATTTTGGAAAATTGTGCAACGCAATTCGCTTCTAAGGTAGCACCTGTTGGATCAATAATTGTTTTGGTAATTTTTGCAGGTGCAAAACTAGCCTCATTAATGTTAGTGACAGTTACAGTGACTGGCATATCAGATATAGTAACAATTGTTGTGGACAAAACATCAACAAATTCACCACCAAAATTGGGTGGCATGGAACAAGATGTGGTTTTCAAATCAACTGTGTCGCTACTGATACTTATCTGAGTAAATGATACTGTACATGTCGCCTCAGTAGAATCTCCTTGAGGGTTAACGATATTAATAGATTTTTCAACGGCAAAGTATGTTGGTACGGCAATATCAGTAACAGTGAGCGTAGTAACAATATCGTTCACAGTTATTTTTGTTGTCCTTGTAACAACAAAAAATGAAGCTGCAATTCCACTTGACATTTTGCAAGAAGTGGTAGGAATAGATACAGTAGAATCTTGAATTGTTGCACTTGTAAAATCAATTGCACAAGTTGCAACTACAGTTTTGTCCGCCAAGTCATTAATTGTAAGAAGTGATATAACTGGAGAAAATGTAGCCACATTTAAGTTGACTACTGTAAGAGTTGTCTGTAAACCTTCTTGTGTAATAACTGAAGTGTATTGCTTCTCTACAAACTTTGCATTAATTGATGATGGCATTTCACAAGAAGTGGTTGGAATAAGGAAAGAAGTTTGCACCAGCGGTAAAGTTGACATCCCAATATCACAAGTTGCAGTACATGTTGAACCAGTTAGGTCAACAACAAACATCATTTGGTTGATTTCATCGAAATATGGGTCAAAATAGTTAGTAAAAGTCAACACGGAAGTTGCACCAAATTTAGTTATGGTTGTTGAAGATATTGAAGGAGAAAATGTACCTTTAATATCAGTAGGCATTGCACAAGATGTAGTAACGACATCGATATAAGCAAAGTTGATATCACATGTTGCTTCTTTCGAAAGTCCTGTAGGATCAGTGAGAGTGCGAGTAAGGTGAACTGGTTTAAATTTAGGCAATGCTTTATTTGTAACTGTTATTGTGGCATATTGGTCATCAAAAGATACTGTTGTTAGTGATGTAACAATTTGGAATTCAAGTATGCTTGCTTCGGGATCAAGACATGTAGTTACAGGAACGCCAACTGTTGTACCAATTGTCTCAAAAAAAGTAATATCAATATCACAAATGATAGGCTGCAATTCTCCGGTTGGATTTGTAAGGATTACTGTTGTTTCAACAGTATCGTACTGTGGAATATTCTGGTTAATCAGAGTTATTGTGTACTTGTTCCCTTTATTTGATACGACTGTTTCTTGTGTATGTTCAACAAAGATACCATTAAGAGATGTTGGCATTGCGCATGTAGTGGTATGAAATACAAAAGGAGAATTGTTAATATTAGTTTGAAGATTATTGACTTCACATGTGGCTGTGCCTACTTTACCCGTTGGATCCGTCACAATTAGAGACTTTATAGCAGGTGCAAAAATTGGAAAGTTGATGTTGGTAACAGTAATGGTAGCTGTAATGCTATCAACTGATACAATTGTGGACAAAAGTGATGAACTAAATTTACCATCAAAGTCAGTAGGCATTGTACAAGAACTTTCAGGAAATGAAAGTGTTGAAACTCCAACAACCGTATTTGTAAAAGTAACAACACAATTAGCAGTTGTTGTAACATCTTGTGGATCAGTAACTAAGAGAGGAACATTTGCTGATGAGAAGTCTAAAATATTTAAATTTGTGTAAATGAAAGTGTCATCAGAAAGCATCACTGTGGTAGTGGGTAAAACTTCATAATTAGGGAGTGTCAGAGTGGAAATTGAGGACTTGATTTTACCACTTAAATTTGTGGGAATAACACAAGATGTTGTAGGAATAGATGTTGTTGATACAGAATTTGAAAAAGTATCTAATTGAATCACACAAGTAACTTCACCTAAATTTCCTGCAGGGTCCGAGGCTGAAAATGTTGAAATTACAGGTGAAAAAGTAGGTACATTAGTATCAGTCATATAGGTTGTATAGTCCCAGTCAATTCTAGTAAGTGAAGAAGTTTCCAAAAAGGTAGCACTAACACCAACAGGGAAATCGCACGAAGTAATAACGACATCACGAACGTAATTAACCTTATAATCTATTTCACTTGGCAAATCAGTGCAAACTGCTGTCACTGTAGAGCCTGTTGGATCAACTAAAGTTGTTGGATGTGTGCAAGTAATAGTGCCAATTGTCCAATCTGTTAAAGTTGCTGTTATTGTAGTATCATTGATTGAGAATATTTGAATATTTAATGCACCACCATAATGACCCAACATATATGATGGCATATCACATGTTGTATAGTACATTTTAGCAGTAATACCGGAAATAACCTGTGTAGTTGGAATACCAGAACATGTATAAGTGAAAATATTATCGTCACAGTCCCACCAACTTCTTTTTACTTTATCTGGACTTCCATAGTGCACTTCATAGGTTCCTGTCATAGTTGCAGTAACTGCATCATCATTATCATTATCATCATTTTGATTATCTGGATTCACAGATTCATCTCTTTTAGAATTGTTACGAATGGAAGAATCATTTTCGGTGTTTGAAAATTCATGAGATGAAAGAGATGCCATGATATTATCCCGCGCACCGGAAGGATAGTAAACGGTAATATCATCGATTAGGGAAGTATCGAGATTTTGAGCAATTGTTGTAATTTTGAGATTGTAAACAGTGCCGATATCAAGATGAACCCAAAAGATTGAATTTTCAGTATCCATATTTGTTTGTTTATAATTACCAATTTGAAAAGAAGAATAAGAGCTTTTCTTTTGAAGATAAAACCCATATACACCACTTTCAGAAGCTATAGAAAAACGTAAAAGATGTTAGTATATGTTTGAATAGAACCAAAATTAAGTTGACAACATACATTTAAAATAACCTTGTTTGTGGATGAGTAAATTAAAATTTGACAAATTTTGCTTTTGGAAACCCTGCTCATCAATGAAAGATAATGAACTATCTTGATGTTGAATAAAGTGAGAGACTGGTTGTAGTTTAGTGTAAGTATTGTCAACTAAGATATTTTGACATTTTTCAAGATTTCCACAGCTATAAATTGTACCGAGAAGAACATTTTGTGAATTAGGAATAGGAGTTGCATTTGTGAAGGTAAGAATCAACTGTGTAAGTAAACACAGTAAATGTAATAACTTCATTTTGCTTGCTGCAGGTTTTGAAGTTGAGAGGATTATTAAAATTTAGTAAGTAACTTATATTAATATATAGAATTGGGAAGCATATTATATGAATTATTGTAACATATGATGTCGGCTTTTTAAATTCTACTTGCTGTTTACATTTAGCAAGTGCCGTGGTGTTAAAATGATAAGACGAAGTAAGCGAAAAGCTTAGCTACTTTGTCCAAACTAAACAATGCACTTTCTTAAAAAACAGACGATCAACTCTAGGCTACAAGAAGAGAATAATGTCATCATGTGGTAGATTACCGACAGGAAACAATGCAATTTAGCTTGCTTCGCGGATCTGTTAGCTGTTTAGAAAGAGCAAACCAAATTGCATTGGCAAAAAATTATCTCGAAGAAAGCAAGCAAATTTATTTAGTGCGATTTAAGGAATTTAATTATGCTCGGTTTTGTTCAAAATTTCTTTTTCGTGTCAAGTGCCAATTAGTTTTACAAGCCACAATTATAAATATATAAAAGTATTTTGGGACAAATTGGGTACCTGTAGCGCAAAGCCTCAAGAGAATTAAAGATAAAATACCTCAATTTATAAATTATAGGTACTACAATCTGTTTAAGCAGATGAGAAACATCATTATAGTTCAAAATATTATGACCCTAATTAAAACCTCCATTACCTGTTGCATTAGTAGCCCGCGCAACTCCGCAGCCTCAGCAAAATTAGTGTTTTGCACTAAAGTAGAAAATAATTTGTAATTTTTGCCAATTAGAAAATCCACATTGAAAAGAAAATAATAAAAAAGCCCATGCATCACGTGTGCCAAGCCTCGATCGACGCAGTAGGCTGAGCCCCGCTGAACCTTCCTTGCTGTCTGAGCCCCGCTAAGAAAAATTGTGCAAATTGCGAAAATCGGCCAAACAGCACTGGGACCGAAACTGTTGGGCCGTTGGCTCGGAGTTGGCGCTGGTACGCGTGAAATGTGTTGGGCAGTCAATCGGGAGCTGGGCGACTCGCAGTGGGCGACTCGTGGGCGACTCGTGGGCCCTAAGACAAACTGAGAGTGAGAAGGCTGTTCAACTCCTGATCTCAGGTAACGTGTTTTGTTTGGCCTAATACACTAAACTAATTCAAAATGATTGTCTTGCTGATTGGATTATATAATTTTGTCTCATGTACTTTTTTATTCTAAATTCTTTATCTCTCACAACCCTTTCCTGTTTAACACTCCTTTTTCTTACACTTTCCTTTTACCAGCATTAATAGTCCCCCCTTCCTTCACTAACCTTCATTGCAATGTCCACCATCACAACTAGAACTGTCACAAAGGGTTTGGTCACAACTGATACTTTAGGTAATGAGTTTAAAGTCCCTGATTATTCAATAAAGACAATCCTTGACGCTATTCCTAAAAAATGTTACAACAGAGTTGTCGCAAAATCATTCTTTTACGTATTTAGAGATATCTTATGTGCTGTTGTTTTCGCTACTATTGCTCATTATACAATCCCTCTCATTCCAAATTTTTATCTTAGAGGTGTCGCTTGGGTCGCAGCCGCAATATTACAATCTTTACCTTATACTGGTTTATGGGTTATGGCTCATGAATGTGGTCATCAAGCTTTCTCTGATTATGGTTGGTTAAATGATACTGTCGGTTGGGTACTTCATTCTTATTTACTAGTACCTTATTTTTCTTGGAAATATTCTCATGGTAAACATCATAAAGCAACTGGTCATTTAACTAGAGATATGGTTTTTGTACCACCAACTGCTGAAAAATTTAAAGAAAAGAGAAATGTTATTACACTTTCTGAATTATCTGAAGATACTCCAATTTCAACTCTTTGGTCTTTAATCGTCCAACAATTAGGTGGTTGGGTTTGGTATTTATTAACTGATGTTACTGGTCAACCTCACCCTGAATTAGGTAATAAATGGTATTCTCAATTTCTTGCATCACATTTTAATCCTGTTTCACCAATTTTTGAAAAGAGAGATTATTGGTTTGTCATTTTATCAGATATTGGTATTTTAACTCAATTATTTGTTTTATATCAATGGGTAAATCATTTTGGTTATTTCTCAGTTTTAGTTCATTGGTTTTTACCATACATTTTCACCAATCATTGGTTGGTTTTCATTACATTCCTTCAACATTCAGATGTTACCTTACCTCATTATGAAGATAATGAATGGAATTTTGCTAGAGGTGCAGCTGCTACAATTGATAGAGAATTTGGTTTTATTGGTCAATTTTTCTTCCATGATATTATTGAAACTCATGTTTTACATCATTATATTTCACGTATTCCATTCTACAATGGTAGAATCGGTACAAAGGCTCTTAAAGAAGTTATGGGTGAACATTACGCTCATTCTGATGAAAATATGTGGGTTACTTTGTGGAAATCTGGTAGATATTGTCAATTTGTCGAAGGTGATAATGGTGTCAAGATGTTTAGAAACATCAATGGACTTGGTGTCCCTCCAAAGACTAAATAAATAACTTTCTTTCCTTTAGCTCCTGTATAGAATAAATGTAACTTTTGCACGTGAAAATTTACAATTTAAAATTGCAATGCAGACCATTAAATTAAATTAAATTAACTCGCGCTAGTCCGATTTTTAGAAATGATTACACGATAAAAAGAAAACAAATTTTCACTCTGATTAATCAAATCACGCTATCGAATCCTATGATGCCCGTTTCTTTTCCAACAAATTTACACTCAACGTTTTTTTTCTCTTTCAACTATCTGCTTTTTTGTTTATTTACACACATACCGAAAACAATGTCTGCAACTTCCACAACTCAATCAAGGAAGAAAATCACAACAAATTTAAAGGCAACTACTGCAACTGGTGAAACTTTCACTGCACCAGATTACACTATTCGTGATATAATCAATTGTATCCCAAAGGATTGCTTCCAAAGATCACTTTCAAAATCATTATCTTATGTAGCTAGAGATATTGCTTTTATGATCCTTTTCGGTTACATTGCTCAAACTTATATCCCAGTAATACCTTCAAAAACTTTACGTTTTTTCGCTTGGTCAGCATACACTATTTTAGAATCATTCCCAATGGTTGGTCTATGGATTTTAGCTCACGAATGTGGTCATCATGCATTCTCAGAATATTCTCATATTAATGATTTTGTTGGTTGGATCTTACATTCTTATTGTGGTAATCCATATTTTTCTTGGAAATTCTCTCATAAGAAACATCATCAACATACTGGTCACATCGATAAAGATATGGTTTTCGTTCCAAAACGTGGTGAAGAGTGGAAAAAGCAACGTGGAGTTATGAAATTTTCAGAATTAGCTGCAGATTCTCCACTTTCAGCTTTATGGACTTTAATCATTCAACAAGTTGTAGGTTTCCAAACTTACCTTTTGATTGATGCAACAGGTCAACCACATCCTGAATTAGGTAACAAATGGTATTCCCCATTTATTGCATCTCATTTTAACCCAAATGCACCAATGTTTGATAAAGGTGATGGTAAATTTATCCTTTTATCTGATCTCGGTATTGGTATCGTTGGTTATGTTGTTTATCAATGGATTCAACATTTCGGTTGGTTCAATTGTATGGTTCACTGGTTCATTCCATATTTATTAGTTAACCATTGGATTGTTTTCCTTACTTTCTTACAACACACAGATATCACTTTACCTCATTATGAAGAAAATGAATGGACCTTTGCTAGAGGTGCAGCATCAACTATCGACAGAGAATTCGGTTTTGTCGGCCAATTCTTTTTCCATGATATCATCGAAACTCACGTTTGTCATCATTATGTTTCTCGTATTCCATTTTACAATGCACGTAAAGCAACAAAGGCAATCAAAGAATTTGTTGGTGATAATTACGCTTATTCTGATGAAAATATGTTTGTTACACTTTGGAAAGCACTTAGATGGTGTGAATTTGTTGAAGGGGATAATGGTGTCCTCATGTTCAGAAACAATAACGGTTTTGGTATCCCTCCAAAAGATAATTAAATATTATTATCAACTGATTATGGTTTTATCTTTCCTAGACTAAAATTTACATTTTATTTTTTTTTTGTTTTCTAAAAAGTATTTATCGTGTATCTATTCTAAAAATTCAATGACATTATCAATAACATTACTTTTCTGCCTCTCCCCCCAAAGCAAATCTAAATGTTCATGATCAGCAATACCAAACACACGTAATTCACTCAATGATGTGTCTTCAATTTCCACATCATTAGTATCAATTTCTAAATTATCAACTAAATGTTTTCGACCAACAGCAGCACCTTCTTTAACCTGAGTAAATAACACATGTTTAAAATCAGGAAGTTGTCCAACTAGAATATCAATATCAACAAGAGAATCAGACATCCCGTAAATAATAAGTAATTTACGTACATTAATTGTCATATTTGTTGGATATTGGAATGGCTGAAAATAATCTTTTTCTTGATACATCTGAAACTTTTTCGATTTAATGATTTGAAACCAATGAACAACACATTTAACAGAAGTGGTTGAATAAAGATGATAATATGACACAAGTTTTTGCATAATGTTGATGTTACGTGACTTCCAGTTAAACAACAGATCGTTTGGTAAATCAATGAGTTTAACAAACATTGGTGGGTATGTTATTTTCCTCCAAAACATAACTGATTTCATAAGTATTTTACGACCAAATAACATGTAAATGAGAGTTGGGTCAAAGTTTATAATGGAGTTGAGTAATCGGTTTTTTAGGCCTTTGGGTGTTGTAGCTGGTGCAATCAAGACTAATCGCTCAATTTTTTCATTTAAATCATTGTTGATTGATATACTAGATAATATTTGTGAACATCCCTGACTAAAACCGACATACGTTAAACTGGATATGCTTTTCAGTTTCAAAATGTAGTCAATCGATGATGGAATGTCATACATTGCAAATTCATCAATTGAAAAATCCCAATATTCAACCTTATCACTACTGTACTTCTCGTGTTTGTTAGAATATTTGTTTCCACGATTATTACCAAGGAAAACATCATATCCTAATTCACACAATCTAAAAGGTAAATTATCCTCCTTATCCAGCATTACTACCCAAACATCACTAGTCATCAACAAACCGTGCTGAAAATAAACTGCTTTCCCATTTGACTTAAATCCGTTATTCTCAGGTTTCAACCGATGTAAAGTCAACTTGAATCCATCAGGTGTGTGTACCAGATGCGACTCCTCCTTAAAGCCATGCTGTTCACAAATTTGAGTAAAGTTTTGCTGCTTCCTCAATCTTTCAACTTTACCCAAAACATCATCCTCAATCAACGAAGCAGTAGATTTACTGACAAAATCATCGTACTTTTTATCATCTGTCTTAAAATGTGAGAATATAAATCTGCTTAGTTTTGTAAAGGCATTGATAAGGGACTCAGGTAATAGAAATGTAATCGACGTTATCACTTGTTCAAGAACAATTAAAGTAATCGACAGTGCATTGTTCAGTTTTTCCGACCATTCCATTTCAGGTGTTACATTTGACACAACACCATTTTCTCTTTCTACTTCCAAAAGTGACTCTATATCAGAAATATCATTCTCATTTACATCTAAAAAAGGATTATCTTCTTCTATCCTTGTTGCCTCATTGACCGAATAACTTCTTTTTGGCTGCATAGGAGTTACACGAGTTATGCTTTCCACCTGTTGGCTCACTGACCGACGCCTTAGATTTTGTGGTGATCCATAAGGTGTCTTAGTTTCTTTCTGCATTATATATTTTCCGGGAAGAACTTCCCCAGAAAGCATAAAACGGGGTTCCTGGTATCTGATCATGATCAGCCCCCGGAGAAAGGCCCTTAACAGAATTTTTTCCCCAAGTCACGTGGCTTTGCCGGTTCTCATTTACGAAATTTCACAGATCAGCGACAAAATTTTGACAAACTTCTTGCTGGTGAGTCAAACAGAACGTACTACTACACACATTTGTTTTATTGCATTATTCTTTCTTCCATCTCCATAGTCATGACTGAAGAACAACAACAGCAGGCACACTTTTCTTTTCCTAGAGAAGAAGAGAAGGTGCTTGAACATTGGAAAGAAATCGATGCATTTCAAACCTCATTCAAACTTAATGAAGGTAAACCACCATTCACCTTTTACGATGGTCCTCCATTTGCAACAGGTACACCTCATTATGGACATTTTCTTGCTTCTACTATTAAGGATATTATTCCAAGATATGCAAACATGAACGGTTACTCTGTTGAAAGAAGATTTGGTTGGGATACACATGGATTACCTGTTGAACATGAAATTGACAAGAAGTTAGGTATTTCTTCCAAGCAAGATGTTTTGAATCTTGGTATTGACAAATATAATGAAGAATGTAGAAGTATTGTTATGAGATATGCAGACGAATGGAAATACGCAATTACTAGACTTGGTAGATGGATTGACTTCGATAACGATTATAAGACCTTATACCCGACTTTTATGGAATCTGTATGGTGGGCTTTTAAAGAGCTTTACAAAAAGGATGCTGTTTATCAAGGTTTGAGAGTTATGCCATATTCTACTGGTGTTACTACTGCATTATCCAATTTTGAAGCAGGTTTGAATTATAAGGATGTGAACGACCCTGCAGTTACTGTTGCTTTCCAACTTGCAGATGATCCAAAAACTTTCTTAGTTGCGTGGACCACTACGCCTTGGACATTACCTTCCAACATTGCATTATGTGTCAACCCAGATTTTGAATATGCCAAGATTTTCGATGAGGAAAAACAAGTCACATATATCATGCTGGAATCATTAATCAAAAATTTGTACAAAAAGCCAAAAGACGCCAAGTTCAAAATAGTTGGTAAAGTTAAAGGTTCTGAATTGATTGGTACAAAATACGTTCCATTGTTTGATTACTTCAAGGATAGATTTGCTGAAACCGGTTTCAGAGTTATTGGTGCATCTTACGTTTCTGATGAATCTGGTACTGGTATTGTCCATCAAGCACCAGCATTTGGTGAGCAGGATTTTGAAGAATGTACCGCTTATGGTGTTATTTCTGAAAAGATTCCTCCACCTAACCCCGTTGATGACGATGGTAAGTTTACCGATGATGTTGTTGATTTCAAGGGTATGTACGTTAAAGATGCCGATAAGGAGATTATCAAGAAGCTTACTGCTTCAGGTAACGTTCTTTTAGCTTCTCAAATCAGACATAGTTACCCATTCTGTTGGAGATCAGACACTCCTTTATTATACAGAACTGTTCCAGCTTGGTTTGTTAGAGTTAAAGAAATTATTCCAGATATGCTCAAGTCTGTTGAAGAAACTAGATGGGTTCCAAACAACATCAAGGAAAAGAGATTTACCAACTGGATTGCCAATGCAAGAGATTGGAACGTTTCTAGAAACAGATACTGGGGTACTCCAATTCCATTATGGGTTTCTGATGATGGTGAAGAAATTGTCTGTGTTGGTTCCATTCAAGAATTGAGAGAATTATCCGGTGATGATACCATTACAGATATTCACAGACACAAGATTGATCACATTACTATTCCATCTAAACAAGGTAAAGGTCAATTAAAGAGGATCGAAGATGTTTTCGATTGTTGGTTTGAATCTGGTTCTATGCCATACGCATCTAAGCATTATCCATTTGAAAACAAGGAAGTTTTCAAGAACGCATTCCCAGCAAACTTCATCTCTGAAGGTCTTGATCAAACTAGAGGTTGGTTCTACACTCTTTCTGTTTTAGGTACTCATTTGTTTGGTCGTGTTCCATATAAAAATGTTATTGTTTCTGGTATTATCTTAGCTGGTGATGGTAAAAAGATGTCTAAAAGATTAAAGAACTATCCAGATCCAAATTTGATTACTACTAAATACGGTGCAGATGCATTGAGATTGTATTTGATCAACTCTCCTGTTTTGAGAGCTGAAACATTGAAGTTCAAGGAAGAAGGTGTGAAGGAAGTTGTTTCTAAGGTATTATTACCATGGTGGAACTCCTACAAGTTTTTGGAAGGACAAGTTGCTCTTTTGAAAAAAACTGAAGGTATTGACTTTAAATTTGATCCTGAGAGTAAATCTACCAATGTTATGGACAGATGGATTTTAGCATCCTTACAATCGTTGATCAAAACTATTCATGAGGAAATGGGTGAATATAGATTATATACTGTTGTTCCAAGATTACTTGGTTTAATTGACCAATTGACCAACTGGTACATTAGATTAAACAGAAGAAGATTGAAGGGTGAAAATGGTGTCCCAGATTGTTTGAAAGCATTAAACACTTTAACTGAAACATTATTTATCTTGGTTAGAGCAATGGCACCATTTACCCCATTTTTATCTGATGCTATTTATCAAAGATTAAGACCATTCTTTACTGAAGAGACATTGAATAAATACGGTGTTGATCATAGATGTGTTCATTTCTTATCTTATCCAGTTGTTAATGAGGAATTATTTGATGAAAAGATTGAACTTGCAGTTGCGAGAATGCAAAAAATTATTGACCTTGGTAGAAATATTAGAGAAAAGAAGATGATTTCATTGAAGACCCCATTGAAAGAATTAGTTATTTTGCATACCGACAAAGATTACATTAATGATGTAGAATCATTGAAAAAATACATTATTGAAGAACTAAATGTTAGAGAAGTTATCATTACTTCTGATGAAGATAAGTATGGTGTTGAATATAGAGCTGTTGCTGATTGGCCAGTGTTAGGTAAAAAGCTAAAGAAAGATGCAAAGATTGTCAAAGCTGCATTACCAAACCTCACGTCTGACGAAGTGAAACAGTTCTTGAAAAATGGTAAAGTGACAGTTGCTGGTATTGATTTAACTAGTGAAGATTTGAACGTTTTAAGAGGATTATCTGATGCAACTGTTTCCAATGGTCAAGAGACTAGATCTGAAGGTGATGTTTTGATTATTTTAGATATTAATCTTTATCCAGAATTAGAAACTGAAGGTATTGCTAGAGAGCTTATCAACAGAATCCAAAGATTAAGAAAGAAATTTGGTTTGGAACAAACTGAGGAAGTACAAGTTCAATATGAAGTTAAGAAGGATGATTGTGATATTGAAAAAGTTATTTCAGATCATGCAGATTTCTTACTTAAATCTACGAGAACACCAATTGAGCATTATTCTGAAACCACTAATGAGATTATCGGTGAAGACGAAGCTACAATCAATGAAACTGTTTTATCATTGAGACTATTGAAATTGAACTGATGTAACTAAATCCTGTATAAATTCGAGTTTTCTTAATTAAAAGGCAGCGACTGAATAAAATTAAGTGAAAACTTACCCGGAATTTTTTTTAAAGCGGCTCGAGCATTTATATGATGCTTAAAATATGGATTTCCCAAGTAAAGCTCACTACATGATAGTATAAACCTATTTAAGCAACAAAGTATGTCTTTTGGATCTAGACTCGGTGGTTTTGGTAGCGGTACTTCAACACTTGGTGGTTCAAGTACAGGTACATCAACGGCTACAGGAACATTACAAGATTTACAAAATGATTTAGTTGTACCGAATATTGGAGAAGATAGTATTAGTGATATAGCATTTTCACCACAGGCTGAATTTTTAGCTGTATCAAATTGGGATAAAAAGAATAGAATTTATGAAGTAACTAATGCAGGAGTTGTTGAAGGTCGTGCATTATATGAACATGAAGGACCAATATTATCAACGCGTTTTTCAAGTGATGGTACAAAAGTTATTAGTGGTGGAGCTGATAAACAAATTAAATTATTTGATCTTGCAACACAACAAAATCAAACAATTGGTATGCATGATGATACAGTTCGAGTTGTTAGATATGTTAATTGTGGACCACAAAATACACAATGTGTTGTTTCTGGATCATGGGATAAAACATTACGTTATTGGGATATGAGACAACAACAACCAATTTGTACATTAAATATGCCAGAAAGGGTTTATGCAATGGATTCATCACAAAAATTACTTGTTGTTGGTACAGCTGAGAGACATATTTTAATAATTAACCTTGATTCACCTGATAAAATTTTTAAAACAACAATGTCACCATTAAAATTTCAAACTAGATCAATTGGATGTTATCCAAAAGGAGATGGATTTGCAGTTGGATCAATTGAAGGACGTTGTGGTATTCAATATATTGATGATATACAACAAAAGCAAAATGGATTTTCATTTAAATGTCAACGTGTAAATAAACCAGGTAGTAAAGAATCTAATATTTATTCACTTAATTCTGTTGTTTTCAATCCACAATTTGGTACATTTGCAACTGCAGGATCTGATGGTACATTTTCATTTTGGGATAAAGATTCAAGACATAGATTAAAGGGATATCCTGCACTTGGTGGTACAATTCCTGTTGTTAATTTCAATAGGACGGGTATGTTATTTGCGTATGCTATAAGTTATGATTGGAGTAAAGGTTATCAAGGTAATTCAATGAATTATCCAAATACTGTTAGAATTCATGTTTGTAAAGAAGATGAAGTTAAACCAAAACCAAAGAGGAAATAAGGAGTTGTGTGTATATTATAATTGATATTAATTTACATATATAAATTAGAAAAGATTAATGTTTATGGCAATTTTTTCATGCAGGAGCTATTATGTAAATGATGTTTTTTATTAAATGCAAATTGTTTAATCTCTAAATGGGTTCCTGACCCATTATTATTTTATAAAGTTCCATTAACACTAATCCTTACCATCCCAAAATTCACCTAACATTTCACTACTTTCACCATACAAACCAAAATCGAAAAATTGTTCAGAACCATTAAAGTCTTCTAAAAATTGAGTATCATAAGAACCAGTTGTTGTACCTGTATTCAAGGCACCATTATTAGTATTAGTACTAGTATTATTATTGTTATTGTTGCTGCTGTTGTTGTTGCTGTTGTTGCTGTTGTTGGTGGTGGTGGTGGTGCTGTTGTTGTTACTGTTGCTACTATTGTTATTACCGTTATTATTATTATTGTTAGCATCACTGTTATCATTATTACCACCACTTGTTGTTGCACTTGCAGTTTCTGTACCTTCAGCAACACTTTCTAATTGACTTAATTCTTCACGTATTAAAGGAGTTGTAACTGAAGCAGAACGTTTTTTTCTTGATCTTTTAACAACAGTTACACCAGCAGTTGGAGTACCAATTGGAGTATTAGGAGTTGCGGGTACAGAATTTGAAGTTTGTTGTTTCCTACGCTGCTTTTTCTTTGCGGGTGGAGCAGGAACTGTTATAGGTATAGGAGCAGGTGGGTTTGTTAATGGAGTTGGTATACCAGTACTTGTTGTTCTTTTATTTGGAGAAGGTGATGATTTACTCAATTGACCTAACATATTAGAGAATTCAGCAAATTGAGGTGCTGGTTGTTGATCTCTTTGATCTCTTTGATCTCTTTGATCTCTTTGATTTCTTTGATCTGGCTGATCTGGCTGATCTCTTAAGTCTCGTTGGTCTCTACCTTCAGCTAATTTCTTTCTATTATCAGATTCTAATATGCGTAAACCTTCACCATATTCTTTGACACCATCAGGGTAAGGATGGTAAGGACTCTCATGAGGACGTTTTAAAGGATAACGAGAAGGTTGTTGTTGATGTTGTGAAGATCCATGTTGTGCTGGTGGTGGTGGTTGTTGTTGCTGTTGTTGTGGAGGAAGTGTTTGTGCTTGTGTTGGTGGTGGTTGTAGTTGTATATGTCCATGTTGTGATGGTGGACCATGTATGGAACCTGGTGGTACTTGTGATGGTGGTATTGTTGGTCCTTGTGGTTGATTTATTTGTTGTATTTGAGATGGATGATTTGGATGATTTGGATGAGTTGGATGAGTTGGATGAGTTGGATGAGTTGGATGAGTTGGATGATGTTGTTGATGAGATTGATGTGAATGAGGTCCTTGTGGACCTAATATTGGTACATGCGATCCTTGTATTGGACCTTGAGGACCTTGTAATGGACCTTGTAATGGTAATGGACCTTGTAATGGACCTTGTTGAGGAATACCATTCAAAGAACTTCTAGCAACTGGTGAACTATAATGTATAACACCATTTCTTGGAGGTGGAGGACCACCTCTTCTATCGTAAACTATTTGAGGATGAATTCTAGACATATTTGGAGAATCTAAATTTTTTTGATTTTGTGGGACACGTTGATACCTATTTGGAGGCATCATAACTTGATTATTATAAAGATTTCTATCATTATAATAATTTTCATAACGTTTTGAAGAAACGGTATGATAATATTGAGCAGCATTAATTGTGCTATCACGTTCAGTTCTAGCATTGAAAATATCCCAAAAAACCTGCCACCATTCATAAATAAAACCATGTTGAGTTTCCATTGTTAAATTAGTCTTTGGTAATAAATTATTTGCTAAAATTAAAGATTTATCATTAAATTTAATATTATTCTTTAACATGGGTATATTTGCCTCTTTAAAGAAAGCTAAAGCGGAGTCGTTAAAGCCGGATTTTAATAAAAAATCATAAATATAAGCATTTAATAATTCTTTTGAATTTGATGCAGCTGCATCTTTCACAACAGGTATATTATCTGGTGTGATATTGTCCATGTGTGGTAGGAATTGAGAGAAGCGTATATGAATGATGTCAAAAGAGTGTTGTATAATGGTTAGATTGTTGATTAATGAAGTAAATTTGCTATACTAATGAGAGAATGCCGCGAATTTGCAAAGAAAGGGAAACATCGCTTGAAGTTGATTACGTAAGTGTGTGTGCATGTGTGTGTGTGTGTGTGATTATGTGATTATGTGATTATGTGGTTATAATAAATAGAAGAAGAAAAATATTTTATTAGTCGCTAATTTATTACTATATAGAAGATTATTTCCCTTTTTTGTCTTGGAAGTGTAGATTGAAGGTGGTAGCATGGGGAGAAGCTGGACCAAGGTAGATGAGTCTAACAACGACTAAAGTCAACAATGTTACAAGTACTGCTGATGAGAGTGGAGTTGCAGGAAAAACGTTCCAGCACCACTCGTGAATGAACCAAACAGTTGTAACACTAAAGAGAGTGAACCACTTATTCTTACTACTACTGAAACACTCCCACAAGAGCCAGGGCAGTAGGAAACCGTACCAGGCAAGAAACTGGTAGTGGAGACTCCTCGCGCACAGCACCCCAGCGAGCAGTCCCACACTGCAAGTCCACCCAGCAACGCCAACCCGAATACGTGGGCCCTGGAGCACCATTCTCGCCAGCACAACGCCCACGAGCAGTGTCCACAATGCCATGAGCGTCACGTGGAACCCCCTCGAGAGGAAAACCTGCTCGGGGAGGAACGCCCAGTTCACCGACCACTTCTGCTGGAAAACGCGCCCCACGTCGAACGCCCCACCAAGGAACGCCCATCGCTGAGCCCACGTTTGGCCACCCCCTACAAAAGGCCACGAAGTTGTCGCCACAACAGCAATCGCTGTCGCAGCAGCAACAGCAACAACAGCTAGGAGCGGGGTCACGTGAGCCCGGGCTTGAGTAATAACGATGGCAAAAGCTGGTGGCGCGACAAGGAGCGCACTCATTTTCACTGTTACTGCAAACGTGAGAAGAGCTGTAGCAAGAATAAGTAATGGCATAGCACTAGCACTAGCACTAGTTTTTCTTGCTCTCTTGGTCCATTCTTGTAAACAAACAATACCACCGAGCATAAACATCGTGGTAAACCCATCGTTGAATAATCTCAACACGTAAATTGAATGTAATCTTTTACTTAGAGCTGTTAACATGTAAATGTATGGTGGTACTTTACCATAACTACTACCGTGCACCACTAAAAATGAAAAGAGTAAACTTAATAGATAAACCCATTTGAATACATGTTGACCATCAATTAAATTTTCCATACCATTTGTAATTCTTTTCATTATTTTATAAATTAAAACATATCCTCCTGGGTAAACAATTGGTCCTGTATCACCACAAATTTTACTATAATCTCTTTCACCTTGTTCAATTTGTAAAATTTGTTGCATATAAGTACTATAATCAATTTCTGTATATGGTACATTTTTAATAATAAAATTTAAAATAAAATATTCTCCAATTAAAATTAATATACAAATCCATTGACTATTTTTATAATTAAATAATAAATTATTAATTATACTCATTAACTTCATCATCATTTCTTATACCTTCTTCCTTTGTATAATGATCAATCGCGCAATAACTGGTAAACTTGCAATTAAGATACCAACGAAAATACATGCCCAAAATGACGCGCTTTCATAACATCTTAAACCTAATCCATAAAAAACTGAAATATGATATGACCAACCAATTGTCCAAATAAATAATAATAAATTTGATAATAAATTAAATCCAATTGTAAGTAAATCCCATCTTTTTTGTTCAAGTAAAACACATAAATTACATGCAATTATTGCAATATGAATACTGAAAACTCCAACTGAAAAAATTGTATCAATTGATAATCCATTAAATGTTGAAAAATTACCTTGAACAAATAAACAAAATGGGAAAAAAAATGCAATACAACTTTGAAAAATTCCAAGTATCATAAACCATCCAAATGTTAAAATATCTCTCATTTTATGATTACCAATACCTTTCTTATATAATTCAGGTCTTAAAATACTTTCTTCACTTGAAACATCTTGATCTAAAACTCCCAATGTAACAACTGGTACTGACGTAAAGAAAATATTAAATAACATCAAAAATGTATATTCATATAAATATGTTCCATCAAAATTAGTAAAAATTCCATACCAAAATAATGGCATAACATAAATCAAATTCTTGTAAAAAAAGCATGGTACCATCTTTGATAATCTTAAATATGACCATTTACCATGAACTAATATTAATTTTTGTAAATATTTAAATTGTCCAATTGCATAATCTGATGCCATAACTGCTTGTCTACCTTCTTCACCAGCTATACCAATACCAATATTAGCATTTTGAATCATTGAAACATCATTTGCTCCATCTCCAACAGCAATTGTAATAACTTCTAATTTATTCCTAACTAATTTAACAACTTCTGCCTTTTGTGATGGTGAAACTCTACAACATAAAACTGAACAACATTTCTTTGCAATCATTAAAAATTTAATTCGAATTTCTTCTTCACATTCATCAAATAATTTACCTAATAAAACACCATCAACAACTAATGCATATTTACCATCAGGTATTGAATGATCTTTCATTGATTCCTTTATATTCTTGTCATTAATTTCTTTAATACCACAAATTTTTAATAAATATTCATCAATAACTTGTTCAATATTTTCACTTCCTTCGATAACTAAAATTTCCATATCTTCATTAAGCATAGCACATGAATACCCAATACTAATTGCTGTTTCAATCTTATCACCAGTTAAAACCCAAACTTTAATACCACCTAATCTTAATCTCTCAATAGTTTCAGGTACTTCTTCTTGTAATTTATCCTCAATTGCTGTAGCTCCAATAATTGTAACTTCAACTTCAAATTTACTAGCTGCTTCTTCCATCATTCTCTTTCTCTCAACTTCACTAATATCAACTTCTTTACTGTATCTCTCGAAAACTTCATAAAACCTATCAAAAGATCCCTTATCAATTTTTTTCTTACCAACAACAAGTGTTCTTAATCCTTCTTGTGCAAATGTATGCAACTCTTTACCAACACTTTCATCCCATGGTCCTGATATACTCCTCTCAATAACCGCATTATCAGCACCTTTCATAAACATCATAATATTCCCAATTTTATCTTCAATAACAACACTCATTCGTCCACGTGCCGAAGTAAATGGAATCACACATAATAATCTATAACGTATTTCATTACCATTATCCCAAATTAACCTCCACCCTTCATCCCCGTCTTCACCTAAATAAACAACTCCCATATCCCTTGCAAATGATACAAGTGCAACTTCATCTGGTGATTCCCCACTATATATTATTTCATCATAATCATTTTCCTCAATAACAACTGTGTGGCAAACTGCAATTGCAAATAAAAGTTCATGTATATTCTTATCATCTATTGATTGTACAAATTCCAAAGATTTGAATGTACATCTCTCATGTCGAAAATATGGATTCCTCTTCTCAAGAATGTTATACATCTCTTCCGCATTCACATCACCACTTTCTCCATAACTCTCACCTCCAACAACACATTTTCGAAATTCCATAACATTCTCCGTTAAGGTACCAGTTTTATCACTAAAAACATATTCAACTTGTCCAAGATCATCAGCTATACTCCACGATTTTGGTGTACACCTTAAATCACGCTTCTCATAATACATATCAATATCCTCATAAATAAACATTGCTTGAAATGATTTAATAATTTCAACTGTAACATAAAGTGAAATAGGAACAAGTGTTTGATACATGATAAGATTCACAAAAAATGAAAGTACACCATTAGCAGCAGCTGAACGTTCTCCTTCATTATATTCAAAATAAATTCGAGAAATTGCACTATCCTTACGATAGTATAATCCATTGATTAATCCAGCAACAAAACATAAGACAAACAAAAGAACAAAATTAATTAAAACATAGTAATTTAAATCCCTTGAAATTTTTGATTTTTTTGTAGGTGTAACCCCAGAATTAAGCATAATTTTTGTCTCTACACCTGTTGCAATAACAATTCCAATTGCATAATCACTATTACGTAAAACACATCCACGTAATAATAAATTGTCAATATTCAATGTCTCATAATTGCCATCTTCACCATAAAAAACACCATGAAAATTGTACAAATCTTTATTAGGTAACTCTGTTTTCAAACTAAAGCTCATATGCTTTAAATCGGAAAGGCGTTTGATCACTCGTGCAGTTAAAGATATAGCTCTTTTACTCTTTAAATTGGTTTCACCATCAAGGTTCTTTGTCTCAACATAACACAGTCCTTTCTCATGATTGGTCTTCAATATAATACAATCAGCTGGAACTTCTTCGTTCCTTTTCACTCTCAAAATATCTCCAACAACAACATTTTTCCACGGCATACTCACAAATTTAACTAATCCACCTTTAGAATCTTGTGTAATCAACGACTCAACATCAATATCCATGTCACTTTCTCCACGGCCACGTCTACCACACAATGTTGAAACTCTCTTTTTAAATCCTCTCCAAAGGCTGACATTATCTAACGTCGCATTAAAATTATCAACACCTGAAAGTTTGTGTACTCTTCCCGTATTTGTCTCGTGATCAGAAACAGCACGTCGATAATCTTCAAACCCATCTTTGAAAGCAGTCAAGCAAACAATTATAACTAACGGAACTATTTGCATCTCTGGATTTTGCACTCCAAAAATATTGAAAAATCCAAGGATAATAATAGACAAGAAGTAAAAATTGGCAATATTTGTAAACTGAAAAAAAATATTCAGTGGTAAGAAAGTCAATGGTGTGTACTTTGTCGTACGAATCTTATTACCAACATATTTTACCTTATTATATCCTGTTTTCTCATCCACTAATTGGTCTGGAAGTCTCTGATTATAAAAAATTTCTCTTACACGAACTTCAACTGTTTCTTCGGATTTCCACCATCTAGAAATACCTTTATATAATTTTCCCAGTCCAGCACGAACATCATCCTCTATTGTCTTCATTCCAATGCGTCACACTGCTTCTTACAGCCTCTAATAGCCGTACAACAATCAACTTACGGGTTTCTCTTCATGTCCGCGAAAAAAGGGTGTATCAACAATCCAGAAACTGAGCCGTAATTTTCAACCTTTATGTTACTCAGATTGATTACAAGGAATTAAGAAGAAACGACCAAATCATTTAGACAAATTATTGTACTAATGATTGTTACATAACTCTGTTTTTACCCAGGGTTTCTCTCCAAATAGTCAATAAAATTGCATCCTCGGGCTGCGTAACCCTCATCTTTCCCAATTTGGACACGCAGGCTCTCGCTGCTCGACAATAATTTTGTGTCGTCGAGAATTCCAACTTTTCACTTTTGGCCTCTGAACAATTATTCACATTCGGTTCCCTCCTTTTGTCAACAACAACACAAACCATTACTATGTCCATTGAAGAAATCCCACAAGGTGCAGAGGTTACTGTCATTCCAAAGGCAGAAAAGAAAGCAAAGGATGCTTTACTTAAATTAGGTTTAAAACCATTAAAGGATATCTCCAGAGTTACTTTCAGAAAGAAGAACAACACTATTTTAGCTATTGAAAAGCCAGAAGTTTACAAGACTCAAGGTGGTTCTTACATCATCTTTGGTGAAGCTAAGGTTGAAGATCTTACTAAGAGATATGAAGAAGCTATGGCTGCACAAGAAGCAGCAGCTGAAGTCAACAATGCTGTTAACAACTTAGACGAAAACAATTTGGCATCATCTATTCAAGAAGACTTAAAGAAAGCTTCACTTGAAGACAAACCTGCAGAAGCAGAAGATGATGATGAAGAAGTTGATGTTACTGGTTTAGAAGAAAGTGATATCACTGTCATTATGGAACAAACTAATTGTTCAAGAAACAAAGCTGCAAAGGCACTTAAGGAACACAAAGGTGATATCGTTAATGCTATCATGTCACTATCTTAAGTCAATTAAGTTTTGTACTATATAGTTTAAATTTTACTCTTATACGTTTACTTCTACGCTACCGTTTAATGTGCCACAATTTGGGCATTTATATTGAACATCACTAGCTAGCTTCCCAGGTGGAGCTAAACCATTATGTGTGAAACAGTGTGGACAAATCAAGGCATATCTGTTATCGGGTCCCATTTCATTCTCTCCGAGTAATTTTGTAATGAAATGATCATAAATTGAGCTGTTAGCATTCTTTTTCAAATCATCAAATATTTTACCCTTTTCACCACTTTGTATCAATTCAATATACTCCTGTCTCTTCTTATTGATCTCTTCAGCTTCCTTTTCCATCTCTCTCAAATCTTCACCATCTGAAAACCTTGCTAAAAGTTCCTTCGTCTTGTCAAAATTTGTTCTTTCCTTCAACGTGTCCAGTTTCTCTCGATGTTCATTCTTCCAATATTCCAATGACGACTCCGCCTTATCAATAAGATATCCAAAAATGGTTAACACAGTGTAGTAAATTAATCCAATTATAACGGGTATCACAACTAATCTTAAAACAGTCTCTTTATCATAAAGATCTCCAAACTTGTATACATAACTGAAGTATGCAATGTACACTGTCGTGAAGTATATTGGAATTACACGTTGGTAGTGTCGCCTCTGTGCAGTATAGTTGCGTAATCGTTTCTCGTTCTTCGAAATTCGGGAACTTACATATTGTAATTCACTTTCAAAACGAGTAGGATCAAAATTCTTTGATTTGAACAGAAACATTCTTAATTTGTCAATTCTTTTCTCTATTAAGTTCCAGCTTCACTTATGATTGAGTTCGTAGGGTTTGTTTCAGCTGCGCCACCAATTTCAAATCGCCGCTAATAATAAGAATTTGAAGTAAATCAGGCCAAACCCTGCACCCTACAGTTGAAACAGACATGGATAGCGCCAACACTGTATGCGATCTATGTCTGGATCCTTATTTAACTAAAATATAGTGATATATAAGTCTATATGAGCTATTCTAGAGGTTTCTTGAAAAACTCGTCAGCTTCCTCCAATTTTTTCAGTGACTGTCTAAGCTCATTTATCAAATCATTCTTTTTGGCATTGATAAGAGTAAATTCTTCAACGTTAAGTCTCAACTGAGAACTCAATGAATCAGTAGTTTTTTCGATATAAAGCCGCAATTTCTCAACGTACCAATCCTTAAACTCATGTATCAATTGAATAAACTTTTTTTGTGAAGTGTTTGCAGTAATGGCAACAGTTAACGCAGTCAAGGCAAATGTTGTATTCAATGAGATCAAATCGTAAATATATCCAATGTTCGATATACTAAAAATAGTAAATGGAGCTCCAATAACTTCCCTAATTAGTAAACTGTTGATCTTTGACTGTAGTTCTGGAATTTTCTCATTTGACACTTCACTCTTCAGCTCATCAATAAATTTGTCCGATTGACTCTCCCTGGTCGCCTCTGTTGGAACTGCAATGTCGATCTTACCTTCTAAATAATGAGATTGAGCAATTGAGTCCTCTAAAGAGCCACAACACTCAATTGGTTCCTTGAAAAGACCTCTATTCACTTTCACTCTGCTACCATTGAGTAAATTTGAAACTACTAATGTTAGATCCCCAGAATTATAAACAATTTGGCTAAATTTAGATAATTCCTTCACTAAAACATTCTCTAAGAAGGGGGTCACTTTGCTTTGAAGTTCAAAATGAGCTTTTTGTGACCAATCCTGAATCTCATGTTTCAATCTTGTTTGTGTCTCATTCTCTAATACAAGTTGGTCATTTTCTAAATCTCTGATTAAGCTACGCAATAATAGAATCAATGGTTTATAGCCGGATGTTTCTCTGCTTATCGTGTAAAGAAGTTCATTGATGTTGGACTCTTCGTACAACTTCAAATACCTACTCACATTCTGTATGCTATCAGCAATTAATTTGTTACCTTGTTCAAGTTTAGCTAAATCAATTTTAAATGTGTTTTCTTTGAGCGTTTCCTGTAGTGATGATCCTATATTGGCAGTTGTAGAAGAGTCATTAATTACTTCAAAATATGGTAGATCATTTAATTTAGCAACTCCATCTGTAGCTGATTTAACGTATATCATATTATGCAACTCTGATTCTTTTATTTCATCGTCTTTACGAATTGTGTTCAGTTTTAGCAAATCAGCACCATCAGCTTCTTCCTTCCTAGTGAAAGTTTTATCATTGATCTCAACAAATGATAAGTTGTTGAAAAATTCTCTCTTCAAGAATTTGCTTGTACCATCATTCAATTTGGCATCTTGTATAAGACGTAGCTCACTAATCAAAATCGGAGATTTTGATGAATAACGACCTCCACCTAAATGCTTATCGATATTTCCATACTCTACCTTAATATTAGATTTTGGATTCGTAGAACGGTGTTGATTGAGAAGCTCAACCAATTTATTGTCGCATGAAAGAGGATCAGTAATCAAAGAATTCAGAAATAATCCAGGTCTTAAATCAGATGATTGAATAATTCCGATTGTTATTGTATGTGGTGAGAAATGCTTATACTCTGTTGTTGAGGGTGCTATGGTCTTCAACGCTGTTATTTTGTTAAAAATATTACACCTATCATTAAAATATTGAGGAATTTCATGAAGAATTTCAGGAATACTTCTGTTTGTTGAACTCAATCGCTTGATTCGCAATCCATAGGAATGAATAGATACTTTATTTGCCCGAAATAGCATTTGACGTCGTCCAGTAGAAATAGTAGCCGTTCTTTAATGAGGTAAAACAAGATCTCTACATCCGCACAGCGATCAAAATGATTGGTCTACGCTATTTTAAAAATTATTGACTTTCCCTTGATTTATATTACAAGTCTTAATTACTGTTCAATGAGCTTTTTATATCGGGCACTATCTTCTTCTAGGGTGATATTGAATCATAGCAATCCTTTGGTAAGTTTTCAATCTTTCTCGATCAACAGTTTTCTTCGCATTTACTAACACAAACCAACAGGGACTTCCGAACTTCAAAACACAAAACACAAAACTTCCAGTGAAACATACTTTACCAAATGTTAAAAGAATAATACTTGTTTCTTCTGGTAAAGGTGGTGTTGGTAAATCAACTGTTTCGGCAAATTTAGCTATTGCCATGAGAAATTTGAACCTTAATGTAGGACTTTTGGATGCTGATATATTTGGACCGAGTGTACCAAAACTTATGAATTTGAAAGGTGAGCCACGCTTAAGTAATGAAGGTAAGTTAATTCCCTTGAGAAACTACGGCGTACAGACTATGTCAATGGGATATTTGATTCCAACTGAAAGCAGTCCAATTGTATGGAGAGGATTGATTTTACAAAAGGCAATACAACAGCTACTTTTTGATGTACAATGGGAGAACGTTGATGTTCTAGTTATTGATCTACCACCAGGAACTGGTGATGTTCAGTTATCATTGAGCCAATTGCTTAAAATAGATGGTGCCGTCATAGTTTCTACAAGTCAAGACCTTGCGCTATTGGATGTCAAAAAGGGTATCGAGATGTTTAAAAAAGTCAAGGTCCCTCTATTAGGTTTGGTGGAGAATATGTCTGTATTTATATGTCCTAATTGTCATCATGAAGAGCATCTTTTTGGGGAAGGGGGCGCCTTACAAGAAGCAGAAAAGTTGGGTATCCAGCACCTGGCATCTGTACCCTTAAATAAAGATATTTGCAGACGCAGTGATGAAGGTTTTCCAGTTGCAATTGATAGAACCTCGCTATTGAGCAAACCCTATTATGAAGCAGCTAAGATACTGAAACAAAAACTGAGTTTGTGATGAGAAAAATACTGAGTCTTAAAAAGGGGCAAACGATGAAGGATTCGAACTTGAATGCACTGCGTTTGATAGAGGGGAGCAAAAAGATAGCTTGTAAGTTTCAAAGTTCCCTTTCTTGTATGGTCTTTTTTGAAGCACTGGCTAGTTTGTTAATATACTTGCTTGCTTTATTAATTGTAACTTTGCTACACACTCTAAATAATATTATACACCACATAAAACAATTATTACAATGAAATTAGCAAAAGGTATTGTCTTTTTTAAGTTATTCCTTGCTGTACTTGCTCTTGGTGGGGAAACCGATGAATTAACTGAAGAAGCTATGAACCATTCGGCAATACATGGAATCTTTCAATCGATTTTGTCGAATCGTGACTTTGGTTCCAATACGGTCGAATTTTCTGAATGGGAGTCGCCTAATGGTGATCTTTATGTTGTTCCGTTTACAGAAGAAAATGAGAACAGTGCACCTGCTTTAGGATTAGGATATAAATTTATTAATAGCGATGCATCAATTGTCCAGTCTTCGGACCTTTCCAGTATTGTTGAAATTAAAGAGGATAATATTACGGCTGCGGGTTTTCCAAAACTGTGGAAGAAACATTCTGAAGAAGAGACTGCAGATGATTATTTCCCCTTTGGATCTAAAAAGTTTATGATGATTGGCTTAAACAAACAATCGATAGACAAACAATCGGTAGAAGATGATGGCTTGGTAAATCAGGAAGAATCAAGTGTTCAAGAGGCAGGTTTATTTAAATGGTTTGATGATGAAGATGACTGTAATGCTGACAAAAAAACTAACAAACTTTTTGATACTGATCATTTTTTGTTTGTTGGCGTTGGTAGTGTTGATGGTAATTTTGACCATAATATTGATGGAAATGTGAACGACAATATGGATAATTATGATTCAGATATTCACGATCACGATGAAGATGAATCTAAAATTGAGTCTTTCAAGATTATTACTTCCTATACAACAACCACTGTTACATCTGTTTATGAAACTACCATTACTGAGACTAACCGTCCATCTTCAAGTACAGATTCTTTTGTTCCTCCGGAGAAGAAAGCTGCAAACCCCGAAACCTCTGTTGCTCGCATATCTTCTGAAACGAGTATCAATTCTTCAGTAGGTATAGATATTCCATCAACTACGCATATACCATTTGTTTTTAGTACCACCGTTGATGAACATTCTTTAACCACAAAAAGAAGAACCACTTATGGTGCTGACCATACAAAATCCAATTTGATTTCAAAAGCTTCAAATTCAGTTGGTCACATTTCCTCGGCTGAAACTGACTTGTACACGTTAGAAACTATTTCAAATTCTCAACTTGAAAACCACCAAACTATTGCTACACCGAATAGCAGAAGAACAATTGACAAAGAAAGCTGGATAATTCCCACTACATGGGAATCATATCCATTTTCAATTCCAGCTAAACAAACAACAAATTCACACTATCACAACACTACAGTGATGAACTCATCATTTCAATATTTCAAAACTTCTAGTATTAGTGGAAATGTAACTTCGAAAGTTAAAACTAAAAATGGGTCTATCTATACTAGAATCAATGGAACAAACTCATCTACCATTACAAATAGTGAGAATTTTGGTAATATTCAGAAAAGTTATTTTGGTTCATTGTTTGGTTTAGTTTTCGCATTTGTCTCTGGTGTGGTTTTGATTTGATGAATCTAAAATGTGAAACAAGTATTCATTATGTATAATTATTTAGCATGATACAAATTTACACACATCCCTGGCACTTCTATTCTTGCAAGGCGTTCAATCTTTGTCTCATATTCAAAATGAGACTATCTGCCTCGTCCTCGGAAACAATGGCTGATTCTTCTGATACTTCTGAATTGGGAGGCAGTTGTTCTTGTGGTTCATCTACTTTTTGAGATTGTGGACCAATTATACTAGACAATAATTGTTCAACCTGTTCGTTTTCATCCTCATCCTCCTCTTCCCACTCTGCACTTTCAATTACGTCATTAACCATCTCATCAATAATACCGCTTTTAGTTAACTCTTTGGAAAGTTCCTGTACTGTCCTACTTACATTTGGTAAATGTATTAACTGATTCATATCTTTCATTATCTCTGTCGATTTTTGTAGTGACCCAGTAAGTTTCATTAGTTGCTGCTGTTCATTCAATTTGAACTCTATAGAGTCCAAAGTGGCACGAGAAACGTGCATTCGTTCGTTCACCTTTTGAGTATTTCTAAGTTCCTTTGCATACATCCTGGCTGATTTCATATCATTCTTCTTTGCGGCTGTCTTTATCAATGATTTTGACTTCTTCTCAAGATTATTAAGGTCTTGTATCTGTCTATCCATTTGACGTTTATTCTTGCGCAAAGTTTGCTGACATTGGCGAAACTGTTCCTTAGGATCTGGTCCCCATATTGCTTTTTTTACAAAATCCATTTATAATCAAGATCCAGTAAACTCTATTCTGAGTATTTTAAGAGAAGAATAATACTACTACTAAACAGAACGCTTAAAATTTACAGCTTACGTAAGAGTTTTCGAGAATTGAAAAGTCCGTTATCATCAAATATGATTCTGCAATGGAAAACTGCAAAATAAAATGCATGTCTCAAAGGTTGTTGTTAACAGTTTATTTACTTCTAAGGAATCTTTATGTCGGCTATAGGATTGAACCTTGAAGCGTTAATTTTTTACTACTCAAAAACAATTTAACAAATTTCAGCTAATCTAAAACGATTAAAGCTAAATAGAAGTTAACCTCAAGTTAAAACAGCAAGCTTATCCAATACCTTCATTAGATATATAACTAATTGCTTAGGTATATATATATATTCTTAAAGCAATGTTGTACACTATTAGACACATCGATGTCACGTGTGTAAAAGAAAGTTGAAATGAAAACGCGTCAAATTAAAGTGAAGCCAGTTTTCTGACTTTTCGTGTCAGAAACTCGATTCCCACTTTCGTGTCTTTTTTTTTGGAATTTATCTATTTCCACCCTAACCATTCTTTCTCCCATTTTTTTCTACTACCTTGATAAAAGCAATACAAACCATGTTAGAAGGTAAATTTGAAACAGCCACTCTTTTAAAGAAAGTATGTAAGTCATTCTCTAATCAATTACTTGTGACAATGTTACTAACAAGTTTACCAATATAGATTATCGAATCCATCAGAGACTCAGTGAAATTGTGTAATTTCAATTGCTCTCAATCTGACGGTATTACTGTTCAGGCAATTGATGACTCCAGAGTTCTTTTGATTGCGTTGAAGATGGATGCGGGATGTTTCCAGGAGTTTAGATGTGACAGAGATCTCGTTTTAGGTCTAGATTTAGAATCATTGAGTAAAATTTTAAAACAAGGTAACAACGACGATTTTTTAACTTTGATTGCAGAGGATAATCCAGACTCTTTACTTGTTGTGTTTGAAGATAAAAAGAAAGATAGAATTTCTGAATTTTCACTCAAGTTAATGGATATTGACTCCGACGTTTTGACTATTGATGATATGGATAACGATTGTTCTGTTACTATGCCTTCGGCTGATTTTGCTAAAATTGCCAGAGATTTTAAGACTATGAGTGAATCCTTACAAATAATAGTTGACAAAGAATCTGTCAAGTTCAAAGCAGAAGGTCAAATTGGTTCAGGATCTGTCGTTTTCAAGCCATACACTGATGTTGAAAATAACGATGAATCAATTAAGATTGATATGAACCAGCCTGTCAATCTCACCTTTGGTGCTAAGTATCTCAATGATATTGTCAAGGCTGCATCACTTTCTCCATCTATCACCATCAAATTAACAGATAAAGCGCCTGCTCTTTTTGAATTCAAATTACCTAGTGGGTACTTAAGATATTATTTGGCTCCAAAGTTTGAAGACGAAGAATAGAATTCTTGGCATCTAGTGCTCCTTTGTACATTTATAAATTCTTTCAAGATTACAGCTTTTAATTCACAATCTAAGATGACTCACAACCTTATAAAGATATCATTACATAAGAACCTGCTAGTAAGTTGCTTCAACGGGATTATCAAGGGGTTGTAGTTCAGAAGAACATACGCATGATTTAACTGTTACAGGTAAAACCAACCTAAACGCATCATGTCTGTTCATGTAGTATCTGTATAATCTTTTGACTCTCATAAAGCCAAAGTTTTCATACAGACGAATAGCTTTTTCGTTAATGACTTCAGTTTCTAGTGTGATCTCATCACACTGATATTTTTCTATCATCAAAACGATTGCCTTTTCAATCAACTTCTTAGCAATGCCAAGCCCTCTATACTCATTTTCCACTGAAAGCATACCAATATATCCTCTCACTCGTACTCCCCTGTGTGGCTCAACCTTGCATATAATGTTACCAATGATTTTTTCTTTGTGAAGAGCAAGCAGGCATAAATCAGGCCAGTTATTTATAAAGAATCTGTAAACATAAATAGAGTATGGTTCGCTTAAGTATTTCCCCGTTATTTGTTCAACAGCTGTGAATTCTGCGTCAATCTCTTCTCTACTTCGTTTTGACGTGTCCAAAGATATACTCCTTATTTGAATGTTGTCAAGGGAAACCATAGTAGACGTATAGTGGTAATTTCTATCATTAGAACTTCAAAACTTAACTACGCTGGCAGTCTCACTGTAATAATTTTTGTTGGTCTTGAAAATCATAAGGTGGCTCAGTATCAAAAACAACTTTATCACATCCCTTTGTGTAAAGAGATCTATTATGTCATAGGTCATGATTATCAAGTGTAGGCAATTTTAACCCAACCTCATTTGCACTGCTGAATATGAATAATTCAATATACTCAACTAGGAATGGTATTATACCAATATCTATGACATCGGCTATAAAAATCAACGAATCAACAACTAACTCGGATCAAGCTAATCAGATGAATCAATTTACAGTTATCAATGCTTTCACAGGGATTAAAATTACAATATCAAAAGATTTGATACCAACAATGGAATCATTCAAACTTCTACTTGCTCAAAACCTAAAAATTGATATGGACAGGTTGTTTCTTTTGACACCATTTGGAATCAAGTTGAAGTCTTCAATGATAGCTCATGATCAGGTTTCTATAATATATGTGTTTGATAAAAAATTTTTTACACCGTCATTATTGAACCCAGAAAAAAAGGATAGAATAATCAGTGATCTACTTAACTCAATACGGCAAGAAGACCTTTTAAATTTGATAAAGCCAAGAGAATCGCCCATTGTGTCTTTTCATAACACTAACTTTGACGTATTCTCAAACAATATGTCATCACTAACACCAGACTCAATAATAAACTCATCAGATTTAGACTTTGATGGATTGAGATTATTGTTGAGCTTAATCAAGAGGAATTCTGGGTGGGCTTCTGCGTTGGTGTCCGACATGAAAAGCGCTTTATTTAATGACATTTATCACAATGACTATCTAACTATTGAGCATATGCTTAATTCATTGAATGCTTTAATGCAATATATTTTTAATATGCATCAAAACTTACAAAAGGATAGAATTACCTTACAGAATGTGTTTGAAAACCTTATTGACAACTCTATTGTGGATAGCTGGGAGCATAGTTATAAGTTACTCACAAATACTAAGGTTGAATTTCTGGAAAACGGCAATAAAAGAAGGTTAGTACTATCTGAATTGATTGATCTAGAATTGGTAAGAGGAGCAGCCTTGAATTTTAAAACAAAAAAACATGAAACTGAAGAAATATTTAGCAAACTGGACCAACTAGATAATAGAGTAGCGGACCAAAAAGATTCAATTTCAGTTGATTTCAAGAGTTACAAAACACTCTTCCTTAAACGGGAATGGGAAATCTCAGAGGGAAAGAATATAGAAAAAGCAAACGAGATATATTCCCAGTTGGAGAATCTAACAACACAAATGGCTAACGACATTAAAGATTTGCCAGCATTTGAGAGTTTGATAACTACAACAAACAACATGTCCACGTTTCTTTCCCGGGATTCTATAATTAATATTATTAAGCTGACGAAAATATACAATACACAAAAAACAAAGTATGTACCAGCAGTCACAAACCTAGCTGATGGTCTTTACAAAATTCAAAGAAAATTTTATGAAAATAGAGAGGAACTTCAAAGCAAGTTGATGAACTCTACTCTTGTATCTTTTGTTAAATTGCAACTTTCTTTGCGTGAATTAACAGAGCTTCTAAATTCTAATATTTTGAAAAATATTGAGAGTATGCAACATGATGAGCTTCAGCTAACATTATTACGGGATCTGCCTTTAGTATTTGGAGTCTGGATGATTGCTTTGGTAAACAATAAAAAATTTGGAGTCACTATGCGTAAACTTTCCCGGAAAACAAATGAAATATTTGAGATGATGAACTTTATAGAAAAAGCTGAAAGAAAAAAATGGCTTACTGAATTCATTGACAGTATGGGAATGGATGAAAAAAGTTTAGCTTTTCTTATTGATTCGAACAATAGAGAGTTGTTTCTGAATAGTCACATTTATCAAATATCACTCTCTACCGAAGAAACTAAAAAGGAAGAGTACTTGGTTCGTCCCAGAATTGAGCCAAAGAGGTACAATTCAGATACTATAAAGTACCTTTCACCTTTCAATAAGTTATTACAGAATATCAACAGTTTTCCAATAAAAGCACGAGTGGACCAGATCTCTCAGAATATGAATACAGAACCCAAAAGTACTAACCCTTCTCCCGTTATCAAGGCATTGATAGATAATATAACCTTAAAGCATGTTTCAGACTATATCAATTGGCTTCGATCCCAAAATTATGATGCTGATTCAATTGCAAAGTTGAAACAATTTTTGGACAATATTGGTATTCAGATAATATCGGATAATGTAAATAAGAGTCAACTTTTGGTAAAGTCTGGAAATTTGGATAATATAGGTAATTTCAATATTGAAGATGAACATTATATGCGACTTTATCGTAATTTCATTGAAAGCTTTAAAATAAATAAGGTGGAGATTAAAATTATGAAAAGTGATGAAACAAATACAGGGGAGCACTCTGAGATCGGTATTGTGAAGGCATATGAAGAAAGAATTAAAAAGCTGGAAAGTATGCTTTTTGAGAAAAACGTTGAACTATTTGAACATAAGTGGTCAAAATTAAACCTAGATAAAGATGATAAGTTTGATGTTTCTTTGAAAGGGGAAGAAAAGGTTGTAACAGGTAAAGTATTTGGTCGAACTAAAATAACTTTACCACCTGAACATTTTACTGAAAAAATAGATTTGATTGAAGAGGAGAACAAAACGCTAAAATTACTTATTGAAGAATTAGAAAGAAGTAAGGATGTTAAACAAGTGAAAGCTTTAAATAAAATAATTGAAGAGCAAGAAGATTATATCAAAAAATTACATGTCATCGATCTAGATAACAAAAAGTTAATTGAGTCCAAAGATCAAACTATTGCCCAGTTGACAGAATACATTGATAAACAAAATGCTGAAATAACAAAGCTCAAATCAGACAACGATAAATTAGTTTCTGATGTTGATGAGCTTCAGAATATGAACAAAGATCTTATAGAAAACATGACTCATAAAGAAGTTGAATATCTGAATGAAAATCAGCAAAATCAAAAAGAAAAGAACTCACTACAAATCAAAAATGAAGAATTGCAAGAAATTAACAATCAAATGGATAAGATTATTTGTAAAGTACAGAATATTGATTTCCTAACTTTAGAATTGTTGGATACCATTGTATTCTTGATATCAAAAATTGGAGATATGAGTCAACATATTTATACAAATTTGAGAGCCATTTGTTTAATTCTGGAGATGATGGGGCTGTTATTAGTTGATAATGATGGAAAGTTAGAAGTCCGTAGGGTAAAGGGGCTACGTGCTCAAAAGAAAAATATAGTAGAAGCACAGTTTGATGAAAGTAGAGAATGGAAGGACGATAGTGATAAGCTTTTTATGGAGATTGTGGCGTCTGCTGTAGTGAAGAAAGCAAAAGATACTGTTGATTGGGTTCCAAAAATATCTGAGAACTCTGGATTTGATAATTTAAAAAGGAGTGGAATTGAAGGGGACGAAATGGAAAAACATGATGAAGAACTGAAACTTCAAAACTCCAAAATGAAAGAAGTTATGTCGACATTAAATGTGTTGAAAAATGCAGAATCAAGGGTAGCACTGGTGATGAAACTTTTGAATGAGGACGAACTTGAGTCGAAATATCAGCAATTCATTGAAAATACAATTTTGTCATCCGATTTGGTACTACCGAAGATTCACCGCCGATTTGATGATGTTGAATCTCTTGCAAGAAAGTTACAAAGAGAAAAGGTACAGTTGAAAGGAGATATGAAAAATCTCAACAAAACACTTTCACAACGTTTAGTATTGAGAAACTTTCAAAGAGGTGATTTGGTATTATTTTTACGAACATTTACAGTTAACGAAGCACAATCTGGTGAAAGTAATCAACCGTGGGCTATTTTTAACATTGGATCACCAAACTACTACTTGAAGGCGAAAAATGAAGAGGAGAAAAAAATGCTGAACAACAAAGATTGGTTTGTTGGCCGACTTACAAGGGTCACAAAGCATGTGGTTACATTGGCAAACAAGAACAACGAACTTGAGAATCCTTTCAATCTCGCAGCAGAAACGGTGTGGTACTTTGTTGAAACGGGAGAAGAAGAGTCAGAGTGATTTTGTCCCGAGTTAGACTCGTGCTCGTAGGGGAAATATGCCTTTTTTTTCGGAGTCGCGCAGTCGAGCATTCCGATTGGACATGAATCACGACACGAGTCAGACTTATTGAACAGCTTATCGGTGCAAACTATTATAAGGTCAAACCAAACTAAACCAAACCAAACAGTGGTATCAAACTCTGTAGTGTACTATAAGCACTGAATACCTAAGCTTCCGGAGAAGAGGTTTATATTCTGGTGTCAATCAGGACAATGAATGAAATAGAAGGTACCTTTTTTGGAGATACAGATAATGAGGATGTCAACAATTACACAATGTTGAAGCGAGAAAATAGCGTTTTAGCTTTGTTGGGGAGTCTTGCTGTGGATAGTCCAAGAACAATCTCTTTCACGCCGCTAGATTTGATATTCCTTCAACATTTGGAAATCTCAGGAGTTTATGTACAGCTTTTAAACGATGCACGACACCATGATTTGGTTTGTTTACTTCAAAAATGGTGCTTAGAGGGACCCTATCCGAATGATCAAAGTGTGAAATTCTGCTTCCAGCGAGGGCGAAATATTACTATAAAGAACACAGTAGTAGTAGAAGATAATATGTGGAAACAATTGGCAATTATAATGAAGGAATGTTTAAAACAAACAGAGGACACATCGTCATTGGTGGCAATGTCTCCAATGATGAGGTATTATGGGGATTTATATCCTGATAATGGGCGTGATGAAAATATAGAGTACATTCAAATGGGTGAAAATAAGAGTTTTATGGGAACAGATAGAAGTATCTGTTGAATTTGTAACAGTTTTTTATAAAATTAATGGGAAAATAAAATTTTATGTGTCAGGCGATGAAATTTGTAGGCTCGTACTGGTTTTTGCTCAGCAACAAGAGAGTTAATAGCAGGAACTAACACACCAAGTATCAATGTCAGAACCTATTGCTTATCTTGTCAATGATAGTATCAAAGTACCATTATACAAAAATCGGGTTGTTGGTTTGGGTCGGCTACCAGTAGAAAAAAAAAGCAATCGTGTTGATCGAATTCAGATAAACAACAGACATATTTCAAACACACATTGTTATATATGGCATGTTCAATTTGATACAAATACATCCAGTATTTGCTATCTTCAAGATTTATCTAGTAATTCTTGTTATGTTAATAGTAAACCTGTTGGAAAACTAAAATTTGCAATTTTACGACATGGTGATATAATCAAACTTCATAACGAAATCGGATTCAAATACATTGAAACAAATCCAAAAAGGTTAAACCAGAATGATTTTTTATATGTAAAAGATTGGACTATATTACCTGATGTTATTGGTGTTGGTACATTTGGTAAAGTGCAGATTGCATTCAAGAAAAGTAATAGCAAAGCCTTCTATGCTGTTAAAACAGTAAAATATAGTGAAGATAACTCTAAAAACAAACTTGAACATGATATTCTAAGAATTATTAATCATCCAAATATTATAAAGATCAAACAAAGTATAATTGACGTAAAATCGGGGTTGATGAAAATGTTTCAAGAGCTTGCCATTGGTGGTGACATGTTTTCATATCTATCGCAAGACAACGATGTATTACAAGGGTTACCAGAAGGTGAGGCTGTAGTTGCATTATACCAAATTTGTAGAGGATTACAATACTTGCATCATAATGGAATTGTGCATCGGGACTTAAAATTGGATAATATTTTGATTATGGGAGCACCAGTGAAATTTCCACGTTTAGCGATTGGTGATTTTGGTATTGCAAAGCAAAATCTAGTTCAAACAAACCGTACAAGTAAAAAAGCAGGTAATTTTCTAATGCAAACTCTTGTTGGTACAGCAGAGTATGCTGCCCCTGAAATTAATTTAGAGAAAAATATCAAGAGGAGGGAAGCAAATAAATATATTGATGATTTTTTCGCAAACAATAAAGATCAAGAATTTTTAGATAACAGATATTACACTGAAAAGGTAGATACTTGGTCTTTAGGTGTTGTTGGACATATACTTTTCAGTGGAATTTCTCCATTTTACAGTGTAGAAGTAGCAGATATTATCAAGAAGAGTCGAATTGGAACAATCAATCTAGATAATAAAAAATGGGCTTTAGTTTCAGATATTTCAAAAAACTTTATCAAGAAATGTCTTTCGGTCAATCCAGAGAATAGATACAGTATTGATGAATGTATGAAAAGTGGTATATTTACTAATGGTAGTAGATCATCAGTTATAAAAGCATTAATGAAAGAACTGGCTATACCATCAGATGATTGACTAAAAATATCAGCACTGGACTGCATAAAGACCAGGCCCGTGACAGTCAGGACAGATCTGAATCTGACTGAGTGAATTGAAATCGAATAAAACCCGGATCCCAACTCGCGCAAAACATCTGCGGAAATTTTTCAGTTTGGCGGGCTTCGTGTTTTTTTTGAATTTGCAAAGATGCATGAAACCTCGACAGTCAGTGGCCATGGATCGAAATTTGTCACTTTGCCCCTTAACTTTTCTTTTCATGTTCCTTTCCTTTAACTATTTTTTTCCTTTCTTTATATTACCTGTTTTAATAAACATCCTGTGCCGACACTGCTTCGTGTCTGTGATCTGCTAATATTAATCTATTAATCAGACACACCATTTCACATTGGCATTTTAATCACTTTACTCAATAGACACGTTTGATTTGTTATATTCAATTTCCTTTTTCAGCATATTTTTTTTCAACTTATACTGCTTTTAAAAACCATTAACGACCAAAATTTATACTGATACTTTGAATAAATTACATCAATTCTAGGGATATTTTTCTGTTCAAATTTTCAGTTATATCATCATTACATTTTAGTTTCAGCTTTTTCCAAAAAAAAATCATTTATTTTACTTATTTAATTATTGTTTTATCTTTTTCATTCCAATCTAATAGCTTTTCTTAGAAACATTTTATACACACTTGTTATTTCCAATTTATTCTCAACTTACATATTTCCAGCTATTCTGCTTTTATCATTCAAAAAGAAAAAAAAGAAACAATACACATTTGAAAAAAACATTCTTGAAAATAATATTTGCATTTACCAACGAATAAAATTTATCACGCATTTATACTGAAAAAAAGAACCATTTAACTACAATTTAAATCAATCTCAATGTATAATCAAAGTTTTGATAATAACAGCGTAAGCAGCAACAACAGCTCTCAACAGAATTTAAACAACAATGGGCAAATTCCACAATTATGGATGGGTGAATTAGATCAAAGATGGGATGAACTAACTATTAAGCAAATTTGGACAAGTTTACTTAGCTCTATCGGTATTGTTGTTCATTCTATCAAGCTAATCAAGGATAAACAAAGTACACAACTTGGATTAGCTAATGCTGGTTACTGTTTTATTAGATTTCATAATTTTGAAGATGCTTCTAAAGTTTTAAGCACTTTTAATGGTAAACCTATACCAAATACTAATAATCAATATTATTTTAGACTTAATTGGTCATCTGCCAATATCCAAGCAGCAGCTGCTGCAGCTGCATCTGCAAATGTGATTACATTAGCAACTCCCTCAAATCCAACTGAATACTCAATTTTTGTTGGTGATTTGCCTCAAAATATAAATGAACAAATCTTATTACAAACTTTCAAATCTAAATATCCATCTTGTACAAGTGTTAAAATTATGGTTGATCAAAGTACAGGTAATAATAAAGGGTATGGATTTGTTAAATTTTTGAGTGAAGAAGAACAAAAGAAGTCATTAATTGAAATGCAAGGATTTAATTTATTAGGTCGTGCAATTCGAGTTTCAACTGCTTCAAAATCTTCGAATAATTCTAACAATCAAAATGTTTGTACAACAGCATCAAGCGTTATAAATTCGTATTCACCTGGATCTGAAAATAATTTATTATCGGGATCTTTGAATTCACAAAACTCCGGTTCTTCAATGTATACAACAAGTAAAGGATCAACACAATCAGTTTCACAAAATAATTCATCATTACAATATTTCAATGATCCATCTAATACGACTGTTTTCATTGGAGGATTAAATGTTGCTATTTCGGAAAAACAAATGTATGATTTATTTTCAAGATTTGGATCGATTAGTTATGTTAAGATTCCATCAGGTAAAAGTTGTGGGTTTGTTCAATTTTTACATCGTGCTAGTGCTGAAATGGCAATCAATGAAATGCAAGGTTATGATATTGGAGGTGGATGTAAAATTAGGGTTAGTTGGGGTGCTAGAGCTGCACAAAGGAGTTGGTTTGCAAGACAATTACAAATGCAACAACAAGGTAGTAATAGTCCACCTCAACAACAACAGTACTTTACAAATTTACCACAAACACAACAACAACAACAACCATCATTACAATCACAATCACAATCACAACTTTCACAATTACAATTACAACAACAATTGATGATGTCACAATATGGATTTGGGAATGAGATTATTAGTAATTCTACATCGAATTCTAATTCACATTCTAATTCCAATATTTCAATGAATCAACTCAGTAATAGTGAATTAAATATGTTACTTGGGATGAATAACAATAATCACAATATTAATACACAAGTTGGAGGTATTGGTGATTCATTAGGATTATTCAACACTTCAGTTAATGTCAATGCTAATATGTTACAAAGTAATGGATATGGAGTTGAACAATATCCATTTCAACAAGAAAATATTCCATATAATAATGGACTTACAACTAATGACGAATATAAGTTGAACCGATTATTACTTGCAGCAAGGGATGGTAATCTGGATCAACTTGATCTCAATGCTGGTCTTTACTGAGACATATCATACTTATTTTAATCATCTATTCATCTAATTTGTACCTATATAGACCATAATGTTATTGCTCTCTTACCATATATTATTTATTTTCTCAGCTGACGATTATCTATGACGTAAATATTAAGCCATGACTACTGCGCTGGCCTTAAAATTCTCGCGTACTAATAGTTTCCAGCGTATCCCTCCCCAGTGACTCTCTCGCGTGACTCTCTGTCGAGATGCCTTGAGCGGCATTCGCGCGGGCGTAAACCAGGAGAGCAATTAGGCCCTCCCCCTCCCCTACCCTCCCCCCGGGTTGGCCCTTAGTTGGCCCTCAGACGGGCCTTCGAATGTCGGCATTCGCGCTGGTTCAGTGACAGCAATAAGGTGTCAAGCTGATTAAGGGTCTTGAAGTCTTTCAACTTGCAACGGCGTTGCCACTTATGGCATTTTTCTTTCGGCCTTGTTAACTGGCATCATCCAACCGGCCCGTTTACGGATTAAATATTACCCACTAAAAGTAAGAATTTGCTATTATCGCATGTGTATCATTGGGGCGGATAACTGGGATTAGAAAGTTAAAGTTTAGTTAATTATGTTATTCAAATTAATGGGGAAATGGGGGAAAGTGGGGTTAGATTAATAAACGGGTTTACTAATATTGCCAATGTTTAAACTGTATTTGACATAATACCATAATACTCCGTTGACACACTATTTTGGGGGAAAAAAAAAATTCAGTTACGGCCCGTTTCTTTTGTTTGAACAGAACATAAACTCCCCCCATCTGCTGCTGGCAAATCTTGAAATAAAACACATTCAATATCCTGTTTCTATTTCTATCTCTATTTTTCAAATTAATCCAAATTTCCTCCGCTTATCTTTCCTTCACTTTATTATAATCTCTTTTACCTACCATGTCATCTAGTAAAGAGAACGAACTTCAAAATTATAGTACAACTGATAGTAAAGCTACACCAGCTTCAGTAGCTTTTAGTGAAGGTGATGATGGTTCATTAAATTCAAAATCAATTCCATATGAAAATGCAGAAGCAATAAATCAAGGTTTTTTTCAAAATTTTATTGATTCTTTTAAACCAATCGATATGGATGAAATTGATCCAAATTTAACAGATGTTGAAAAAGCTGCAATTATTGCTGCAAGATCTCCATTAAATAGAGGTTTAAAAAATAGACATGTTCAAATGATTGCAATTGGTGGTGCAATTGGTACTGGTCTTTTCGTTGGTTCTGGTACTGCTTTAAGAAATGGTGGACCTGCATCATTAATTATTTGTTATGTTATTGTTGGTTCAATGATTTTCACAACTGTTCAATCACTTGGTGAAATGGCTGTTGCTTTCCCAATTGCTGGTGGTTTCCTTTCATTAAATTCAAGATTTATTTCTCCTGCTTGGGGTTTTTGTATGGCTTGGAATTATGCAATGCAATGGGTTATTGTTATGCCCTTAGAATTAGTGGCTGCTTCACTTACAATTAAATATTGGAATGATTCAATTAATTCTGCTGCTTGGGTTACAATCTTTTATTTTGTTATATTATTTGTTAATATTTTCGGTGTTAAAGGTTATGGTGAAGCAGAATTTTGGTTTTCAACAATTAAAATTTTAGCAATTGTTGGATTTTGTATTTTTGGTATTATCATTAATTGTGGTGGTGGACCAAATGGTCATTATATTGGTGGTGAATATTGGCATAATCCTGGTGCTTTTAATCATGGTTTTAAAGGTTTATGTACAGTTTTCGTTACAGCTGCATTTTCATTCTCTGGTACTGAATTAGTTGGTTTAACAGCTGCTGAAACTCCAAATCCAAGGAAAACTTTACCATCTGCAACAAAGCAAGTTTTTTGGAGAATTGCATTATTTTACATTACTTCTTTAACAATTGTTGGTTTATTAGTACCTTATAATGATCCAAAATTATTAAGTGATAATTCAAATGGTAAATCTGCTTCACCTTTTGTTATTGCAATTACAAGAGCAGGTATTAAAGGTTTACCATCAGTTATCAATGTTGTTATTCTTTTAGCTGTTTTATCTGTTGCAAATGCAGCTGTTTTCGCATGTTCAAGATGTATTGCAACACTTGGTGATCAAGGTTTTGCTCCAAAATGGTTTGGTTATATTGATAGAAACGGTAGACCAATGGTTGGTATTGCAGTTGTTTTCATTTTTGGTTTATTATGTTATTTAGCTGCATCACCAAAGGAAGCAACAGCATTTGCTTGGATGATGTCAATTTCAGGTCTTTCATCATTATTTACTTGGTCATCAATTTGTATTGCTCATATTAGATTTAGACATGCTTTGAAAAGTCGTGGTAGAGATCCAAAGGATGAACTTTCATTTATGGCATTAACAGGTGTTTGGGGTTCTTACTGGTCTGTTATTCTTAACATTTTGATTTTAATTGCAGAATTTTGGGTTGCTTTATTCCCAACAAATAAAGCAGATGCTTATTCGTTCTTTGAAAATTATCTTAATCCAATTGTGCTTGTATTTTTCATGTTCATTTACTTCTGTATGAAGAAAGGTAGAGTTCAATTGGTTATACCAACTAGTGAACTTGATGTTGATACTGGACGTAAATTCGAAGATATGGATCTTCTCAGACAAGAAATTGAAGATGAAAAATTGTACATCAAGTCAAAACCATTCTATTACAAAATGTACAAATTCTGGTGTTAATATAGTTACCCTATTCACATCTTGCATAACACGCACTTGCATTGTTTTCCCCCTCTTTATCATATATATATGTACATTATAACAACTTTCACATATTCTTTGTATATGTAAAATACCAAACGTTAAACGAAAACTCAATATAATAAACTCGTCGGATAAAACCTGCTCCTAGCCGCTATCCCCTTCTCACTCCCCAAGCTCTTTTCTTCCCCCCAGGCATAGGCTACTGACGATTCCCACAAGCGCGATTGGCTCCACGCCCTCTTTCTAAAAGTCTCTTCCCCGCAACAATTCTTCTAATAGTATGCAATTTACACACAAATTCAACAAACTCTAAACAACACATTCTTTCTTTGAACGCATAACCACACGCACACACTCACACACACAATGTTCCCTTCCTTGAGACTTCCTCTGGCTTGTGCTGCAAGAACAGCTCGTTCAGGTATCATTAGACCTTCCCTTCACATCAAATCTTCATTCAGATCGATTGTCACTGTCAAAGCTTCTCCAGTTGAAGAAAACAGCATTCTTGTTGCACAAAGAAAGAACAGACCTGTTTCTCCACATCTGCAAATCTACCAACCCCAACTAACAGCTATTCTGTCTGGTCTTCATAGAATTACTGGTGTCGGTTTAGCTGCTGGTTTTTACGCTGTAACTGTCTCATTCGCAGCAGGTATTGTCGATTCAGCTACACTTGTTTCTTTATTCTCTGCTTTACCTGTTGCAGCTCAAGTTCTTTTGAAAACTCTTGCTGCTTTCCCATTTGCTTTCCATTCTTGGAACGGTGTTAGACATTTAATTTGGGATTCTGGTCGTGAAGTTAACGTTAAAGGTGTCTACAGAACTGGTTACACTATTATCGGTTTAACCGTTGTATCCGCTCTTGCACTCTTATTTGCTTAATTAATTTCTATATAATTATTCAGTTATCTTTGTCTAATCTTTGTCTAACTTTTAACCTATTATTCTGAAAAATCGTATGCCTTTAGCATTTAATTGACAATATCGCGATATACTGTCAGGCTTTATATATTACCATCATCTGGATAGGCATGTCATCTTTTCAACGCTTTTCAATCAACTTTATACATTTCAACATCTCCTAAGAACATCAACTATTCAAATATTCGATTAAAATGTCTTTCTTTTCGAAAAAATGGAAAGAATTGGTCTACACTTTAACTTCAAATGACAGATATGCTGGTTATCACTCTTCAAAAGCTGTCAACTCTCTTGCAGATGAAACTAATAACACTAATAACATTGATGAAACTTATGCTGATGATGATTCTACTTTACCCTCTATTAATCAAAATAATTACTCCGTTGATGAAAGACAACAAGCACAATTGATTCTTGATGCATGGCATATAATCGAAGACATTTTAAACCTTGACATTGCAGATAACAACAACCATTTCAATATAATTGATGATGATTACATTAATGAAGATCATGGATACGATTACCCTGACAGTCGAGATTTACTTGATTCTCTTTCAGATCCATGTACTGAAAGGGACTTAAAAGTAGCTCAAAAGCATCTTGGTGTAACATTACCTTTCCCCGTTATCAAATATTTCTTAACTCATGATGGTCAAGAAATAACTGCTTCTTCAACACGTAAACAAGGTATTGTTTTTGGACTTCAACTTTTAAGTCTTGCAGAAGTAATAGAAATGACAAATTATTGGCGTAAAGTGGCACGTAGAGAATTCAATTCAAAATATGCAAATAAAAAACCAATTGAGCGTACAACAACTGATCAAATAATTGATACAGAACCAACTTTTAAAATTGCATCAAAATTAGATAAATATTCTGAAAAAGATCTTGATAATTACCCAGATTTAAAACGTAATATTTCAAAACATTCAAAAAATGATTATATAACTAAATTACCTGAACAAAAATCATTTCCTGAAGGTTATATTAAACCACAATATGCAAATTCAAACTGGATACCATTAGTATCAGATAATGCAGGTAATTATATTGCAATTGATTTGGATCCAGATATTAAAGGTAAAATTGGTCAAGTAATTGTTTTCGGTAGAGAATATGATGAAAAAGTAGTTATTTCTTCAAATTGGGGGGAATTCTTCTTAAGTTTTGCTCATGATTTTGAAAATCCAAATAACTGTACATTTGAGTTCGATTCTGATACTGGTCAATATGATCTTACTTACTCAAATGAATCTAAAGAACCAGTTAATTACCTTACAGTACTAATTAACCGTGCTAAACTTGAATAATGGCTTTTTTTTATAACTCGGGGATTGACATTTTGTAAAATTAATAGGTGGGTTTGAACTATAGAAATTACAAAATTTACTAAATTCAATCTGAATAATTAAATTCAGATTCAGAGTTTTCATCACTCATATCTTCATCGCTATCTAATGAATATGTCTTCGCCTGCGATTTTCCTTTACCTCTAGAAGCACGTTTAGGTCTAACAGAAGCAACAACTTCCTCATCTGATGCATCAGAAACCTCAAAATCTTCAGAATCATCATCTTCATCACTTAGTATAACAGCTTTCGAAGATTTCTTCGCCGGTGCCTTCTTAACAAGAGTTGTCTTCTTCTTAGTTGTTGCTGGTGTTACCTTTTTCGCTTTCCCCGTAGTAGATGATGATGAAGTAGATGTTAAAGATGCAGATGCAGATGCATTAGATAGTGGAATTGGTGATTCCGTCATTGGTGTAGCAGATCCAGCTTTAAAAACTTGCGAAGTAGCACTGAACTTTCGAAGAGCTGCATCAAAATCATTCAATTCTTCAACTTCATTCTTTAATTCAATAATTTTACTATCAGTTTTACCCTTAGTAATCTTAGGTTCGGGAGTTTCCTTCTTTACTGTTGTCTTCTTCTTTGTAGCAGTGGTAGTTTCCTTCTTTTTCACAGGAGCTTTTCTCTTTCTTTTAGTGCTAGAACTACTGGTCGATCCAACAGCTGAATCATTCTTTCTACTTTCTTCGTCAGCTTTCAAGAACTTGTCCCATTCAATTAAAAATTCCTCAAGATCTTCATTCCATAAATCCTTCGCTGATTTCTGTAACAAAGTATTTAACAATACCTCTTTTTCACCTTTGGTCTTAATCAACGATTCGTATCTTTCCCTTGTTAACGACCAGATTGGCATTCCCAATAAATAATCATATAACATTGAACTACTCTTTTGATTGACAACAACAAGGCCATCAGTTTCTTTCTCAATTTCAGGTGATAAAACTTCCTCGTCATCATCGTCTTCAATTTTAACAGTCGCAGAATTCATTGAAATTGGTTCATTACTTTTATCAAATCCTGGAAAATCAAGTTGTTTCAACTCATCAATCAAAATTTTCTTCTTTTTATTACCGACAACTAATTCACCGTCAATAATCATCTTCACAAATTTAGCTTGCGAGGATATCTTTTCCAATTGATTAGAATATTCCTTCACCATATAGTTCTTTCTTCTCTGATAATAATCAAGACGAACAAAATAATAATCTTTAATTATATCGTTGACATTTCCATATCTCTTGATTTTCCCTTCAGGATCAAACGCAACCATATTACTACTACTGATACTTGATGTTAGCTTGAACCTTTCCAATAATCCTATTTTTTCACTTTTTTCCATCTCTTCATCAGTCAACTTAACAATAAAACGCACCCCTGTACCATGATCTTCTTCCATATCCTTAATCCAGGATTTTTGTTTGTCTGTACCAGCAAGAGCATTTAATAAGAATTCTTTTAGAGTGATTGTCCACATTCTTGCAGGCAATTCGCTTATAACTAAAGTGTTATCATCAATTTTTTCAATGATACCTTCAAGTCTCCATCTATCTTTACTTTCTTCTCTAATGATTTTACCTTCCCATCCCTTAAACCATGGAGTCATCTCTTCCATTTCCTTATCTTCCATTAATAGTCTGATATTTTTTACAATATCTTTTGGATTAAATGGAGGAATATTCGAACTCCAACCTGATCCAATACCTTCACATCCATTAACTAGAAGCATGGGAATGACAGGTGTGTACCATTCAGGTTCAACTGTTTGTTCATCATCTTGCAAATAATGTAATAATGGATTATCCAATGGGTTGAAAACTTTTTTAGTAATAGCCGAAAGTTCAGTAAAAATATATCTTGCTGCTGCTGCATCCTTACCACCGGCAGCTCGAGAACCAAAACCACCATGTGGTACCAATATATTGAGATTGTTAGATCCAACGAAATCTTGAGCTAAACCAATAATTGATTGCATTAGTGATGCTTCACCGTGATGATAACCAGTATGCTCGGAAATGTAACCTTCCAATTGAGAAACCTTAATTTCATCCTTCAAGTTACGTTTATAACAAGCATAAAGAATTTTTCTTTGAACAGGTTTAAAACCATCCATAACTGAAGGTATAGATCTCACATTATCAGCCATAGAGAAAAGAATTAGTTCCTTATTAATAAAATCAGAAATTGGAATATCTGTTATAGTTGGATCCAAATAAGTACCAGGTTCATAAGCTCTTAGCCATTCTTTACGATCGTCAGCTTTTTTCTTTGAAAAAGCAAGATCAATTGAGGATTTATCTTCATCTCTCAAAGAATCAAATTTTTTCAAATGCTTATCCAATTGACTAAAATATTCTCTCATTTCCTGTGCAGAAGAAGTACCCAAACCCTTGTAGTACTTTTGTTTATATGAACAAGTTTGCCCTTCAGTTTCTCTCCATTGTTCATATTCTGGCATGGAATAGAAAGGTATAGTTTTCCTTCTATTAGGACCATTCATTATGGTAATCTTTACAATTGGGGTAATAAATTCAATCAAAAAGTTTGGAATTTCTAATAAACCTGGAAAGGAAGTTTCAAGAAAGTTAATTATTAAACCTTTAATATGAGAACCATCATGATCTTGATCGGCCATAATCATTATTCTACCATATCTTAAACTCTTTATATCTTCAGGGCCATAATGTTTCTTATGCTGTAGTCCCATAATTTGTTTAATTGCTTGGATTGCACCATTTTTCATGATTTGATCAGCACTAGCTTCTCTTACATTAAGAAGTTTACCTCTCAATGGGAAGCAACCATAGTAATTTCTACCTACAACTGCCAAACCTGCAACTGCCAAAGATTTTGCAGAATCACCTTCCGTCAAAATTAAAGTACATTTGTAACCTTCCTTAGTACCAGCTTTATTTGCATCTTCTAATTTAGGATAACCAGTAATTCTGTTTTTCTTTGCACCATCAGTTTTTTTTAGTGCTCTGTCAGCATTAGCTTGAGCTATATCCAATACCTCATCAACAATACCAGTACTGAGAATTTTTTTAACAAATTTTTCAGGTAATTCAAGTCTCTTTCCACCAAACTTAGATACTTGAGTTGTCAAGTATTCTTTAGTTTGAGAGGTAAATGCCGGATTTTCTACCAAACAATTGATAAAAATAAACATTTTAGATTTTATCTGAAATGGTTTAATCATGGCTTTTTTATTTTTCTTCTTTATTTGTTCTGTAATTTTACCTACGATCATATTTGCAACATAATCCACATGAGTACCACCAACAGTTGTTGCAATAGAGTTAACAAATGAAACCTGTTTAAAGTTACCATCTGAAACGCAAAATGCAATTTCCCATCTATCATTAATGATTTCATGAACAATTGTTGGACCTTTATCTGTCGGAGTTGGAGTCGAGTTTGATCCTTCTGGCTTTACCATCGGCGTACCATCTTCATTTTCAATAGACAATGCAGCAGATGGAGGTGCTTCATCTCTTTCTTTTTCAATGGATTTAACATAAAGTTCAACATATTGCTTGAAATTGTTAATCTTTAATGCTTCGTTATTAAGAGTGACCTTAACACCTCTTACTGAACCTGCAATGTCATACACTCTTCTTTTAAAAACACCTAATATATCATCATCCAACTTCTCCAAACCAAACTTAGAAAGGTCAGGCTTGAAAATGATTTCAGTAAATTCCGTCTGTTTCTTGAATGATACAATTTGGGGTTTACCCACGACAGACATATTATTTTTCCAAGTTTGAGTGTACTCTTTACCATTTGTTTTATCAGCAGTATGAACAGTAAATTCAGTAGAGAAAATATTACATAATTTAGCACCAAAACCATTTCTACCACCAGTAACTTTCTTTTCATTATCATCGTAATTAGATGATGTTAAAAGATTACCAAAAATCAATTCTGGGATATAAATCTTTTCCTTTTCGTGAATTTCCACAGGAATACCTTTACCATCATTCTTCACAGAGATAAAATTATTTTCTGCATCGATAACAACATCGATTTTTTTCATACTAGGATCTCTGATTTTATTATCAGCGGCATTGACAAGAATTTCATCAAAGATTTTGAATAGACCTGGAACAATAGAAACATTTTTTTTCTCCATACATTTAGTTTCATCGTTGTAAATCCATTGTTCAGATTCATGTTTTTCAACGGATCCAATATAGGTATCCGGTCTTTTCAAAATATGTTCTAATTGAGATAATTTCTGATACTGATCAGAAGCGGAAACTTTCTTCTTGGATGATGAAATCTTACTCTTTTTTGTGACAGGTTCATCGTCAGAAAACTCACTAGAGCTCATTTTACAATGATGTAATAAACGAGTATTATGAATTGTGTTCAGGTGTTTGAATACGCGTGGGCTGTATTGCAAAAGGCTCCTGAGCATAAGAAGCACGCCAAAAGAACACGCTGAGACACGTAAACAAAGAAATTGATCTTTTTGATCTATCGATTGATTTCCTGAGCAAAAAGAGCGGGCGCATAGAGAATACCCTGGGAGTAAAAAAAAATATCGCGCGCAATCGCTGAATTTGATGCACAAATTAAGCGAAGGCAGACACCGAATCAGTGATAATTACAGAGCATCATCACACAGATCATGCTCAAAGATCTACGGGTCTTTACACAGCTCTCTCGGAGTACGCTTCCAGTGTCTCACATATCTATTCTACAACTGCCTTATTTTGGACAGACACACAGACAGAGAGGATTCTCTGCGATACAATGCCAGAAAAAGTTGAGTCGCCAACTCCCGGGCAGAATACTTTGACAGATTCTCCAGCTGCAAACAGCTCTTTGTCGAAGACCGTATCTGAAACCAAATTTGAAAACCAATATCTAAACAATGAAACTGTTAAAGAAGATATGAAGGAGTCATCTAAAAAGATCTTGCAAACTGATGTTCAGAAACCACAAATTACTTCAAATCAGCCATCATCAACTACACAAGCATCGAAACCGATACCGTTACCTTTACCAAAAATGAAACTTCAATCCACCCCTATTCAAATACCCAAAGTAATTAATACACCGGAAGGAACAATACCTTTGAACTCTAATATTAACAATTCAATGAAAAGGAGTAATAATAACAGTAACGCAAAAGTGAGTAACTCACATTCAACAAAAGTATCAACTGCAGCTAATAAATCAAGCAGTGGTGCAAAATCAACATCAGCAGCTAAACTAGCATTATCCGCATCAAACGCTCAAACTTCTTCAATGTGTAAAGTACCGAAGCATAATGAAAATGGACTTGTAGCTATCCAGCCAAATCCGAATACTGCTCCAAGTATTCAGTTTCATCCAATTGCTATCAAGCCGAAACCAAAATCAATTCAGTCAATTTCAACAAAGTCTCGCTCAAAATCGGTATCGTTATCAAGATCTAACTCAGTATCAAGTGTTTCGAAAAAGGAGCAACAAGTTCCACATTCAAACAGTACAATAACATTATCAACATCGAAAAACTGGGTACTTCCACCTCGTCCAAAGACTAAAAAAGTTTCTAAGAAGAAGGAAAAAAAGGTAGTAAAATCAAGTTTAGGAGACATCAATATCTCCAAAACTGGACCTGTTATGGTCAAAAAACTTCCGGCATCATCTACTACTTCTGCTTCGCCATCACCTTCACCGTCTTTAACATCAGATGCATTATCACCTAACCCAACTATATCTAATACACTGAAAACCAAACCTAGCTCGAGTTTGGTGAAAGCAAGTGGAGTTGGTGTAATAAAGGACAAATCTTCTATTGCGTCACCTGGTCATAAAAGTAGCAAGTGTACATCTCCGAAATGCACTATTTGTACTAAAGTTTGCATTGCTAATGGAATTCGTAGTGTTTATCAAGATAAAGTTACTGGAAAAGTACTTATCAATGCACAAATTCATTCCAACATAAACCTTTATACAAACGATGAGAAAGAACTGGAAGTTCAGTTGCAACATGTCACACGTGAGAATGATAATTTGAAAAAGATTTTACTTAAGCTCAACAAAGAAATTCAGAATTTACGAATTGCTAAGAAGAAAGAAGATATTAGCTCTCAATGTACGAAAAAGATTAAATCAGCAAAACTTGAAAGATCGTCCACCCCAATGGATATTAATTTACCACATGTTGAAAAAGAATCTGCTAAACCTGCTGATTTTGGTTTTTCTAATACAATTAGTACAAATACAATTAATCCAGTCAATCTATCCTTTTCGGCAGAAAGTAAGCGGCAGAAAACCAATGGCGTCAGTCCTATTTTAGAATCGACCAGTTCCCAACCTAAAGATACTAAGAAAACAAATACAAATAAGCCAAAACAGAAAACTAAATCCAAGAAGAGCAACACTACCACTACATCGAAGAAACATCACCCATGTGGAATTTGTGAAATCAATTCAAAGTGTACTTGCACTGACTATACTACCAAATCTATAGCCAGTGGTATAGTTCAAGCCTTTTCAGGAGGGAATTCTAAAATACTTGGAATAGGAAATCAATCTGGTGTTACTGCATTAAATGCACGTGGATCTGTGAGTACCCTTTCCACCATGCTGCATAGAGATCATATCATAAAGAAATTCAAGGAAGATGTGAGTTATTCTGGAAATAACTTTGATGTAAATAATAACGATTTGAATGAAAATATAGCACTCAAAACGAATGATTTTACAACTGTCGATATGATTCATCGGGATTTGAACACAAATGATGAAAAAATAATGAGTAGTACCAAATTTGAGGAAGATGATAGTTTACTTCAAATGATTGATACAGAACTACTATTAGATCCAACTCCAATGGTACCTTCAAAATTAATGAAAAATTCAACTAATTTACAAACTATTAAGGAACAAGTACCTGTTTCTACTTCTACTAGTATGAAAAAATCGGAAAGCAAAACTTCTGAACAAAATAGCATGGACTATTTCAATAGAGGAACACTAATGGACTTTAACCCCTTTAACAGCAATGAAATGATGATGCATGATGACTTTAACGAACTCAATAATGACACCAAATTTAATGATATACTAAAGAGCAATAGCGATGTCCCAATGACAGTCGCTGACCACGATAACAATGATAACTCTATCCATAACACTCTACTGTTTGAAAACTCTATCTACAGTGGTGATGAATTTATGATGTACTAGTATTAACATCACATACTCCCTTTATATCACTCGTTGTATACTGGTGTATATACCTTATCTTACGTAACGAAAATCACGTGTGGATGGATTTGGATAGATAATAGGTCGATAGTCTGTTGAGGTCTCCCTGACTGTGGTTACGCAGCGCGCAAGGAAGGTTCCCGCCCCAGGTTTCGCTCTCAGCGAGAATCGCCAGCGTTGTACATCTGGCGAACAAGACAGTATCAGGTTACAGTAGGTGTCCCTTTTACTACAATAACCAACTAACATTTACAATGCAATTTATGGGTGTTAAGGCATACAAGTTTCCACTTGTCAAGTACTACTGGCCATTTTTTGTTGGATGTATGTATTTAACTATATCATTCAAGTCAGCTAAATGAATCTCAAACTACCAATTAAAGACATCAAAATCAGTAACATTTGAAACTTTATTTTAGCTTGTTTACAATTGACTTTATCTCTTCACATTTTTTTCATTTGCAAAACTTGAACTAACTTTAACCAGCTTATCTTCAAAATACTAACATTTCTATCTTTTTCTTAATATAGTCGGTGTCACCACTGTTTTGATCTCTAAGGCAGCAACTGCTCTTGAAAACACTGAAGAATTTATTAACGATCCAAGACATCCAAGATTTGCAAGTGGTGATGTTGAAAAGAAATAAGTAAACATTCAAATTATTTTTCGATGTTCAATCATCTAGCTAACTAAGTTATTTAAAGCTATTTATTTATTTGTTTTTATAAACTAATGACAAAATATTCAATGATTACCTGCATGTTCTATCAGTCACTCTACAGATAACTCCGTATAAATGATTATGAAATAATACCGTAAACAAAAACAAGATTTCAAACTTCGTGTTGCTCTTGAGCTGCCTTCAATGCTTCATTTATCAGAGAAATCAAATCTTCAGTTTTCTCCATACCAATACTCAATCTGACTAAATTAGGATCCACACCCCATTTGGAAACTTCATCCAGCTCTTTGAAATGTGCAAGAATAGAATATGGACAAACTAATGTAAAATTGGTACCTAATGATGGACCCTTTGATAGTTTAATAGTATTGAAAAAGCAAATAGCATCAATCTGATCTTTGAAAACAATAGACATGAGGGCACCGTAACCACCATTTTCACGCTTTACTATATCATAATGTTTCTTAGATTCCAAAGATGTAACACTCGGGTAGAAAACTTTAGAAATCAATGGTGAATTCAAGAAAATGTTTAGAACTGCTTCAGCATTTTTGTTCATTACACTTGAACGATCTTGAAAATCACGAGAGTTACGCTCAAGATAAATTGCATCTTGGGCCCAAAAGAAGTCTTCATAATCTTCATTCATGAATGTCTTCAATTTTTCATAATTTTTACCCTTTTTATTCAATACCATGCAACCAGCCATAACATTGGAATCCCCAGAAAAAATTTTGGTCAAAGATGAAACAACAATGTCACAATATGGAATAATGTTAACATTTCGTGAATTACCAACAGTATCATCAACTACTACGTAAAAGCCAAATCTATCACTTAATTGTTTGATACGAATAATATCAGGTGTCTTCAAAAGTGGATTAGAAGGAAACTCACAAAACAAGGACAAAATCCTCTCACCAGATTCTAAGCGTAATTCAAGATCATCCAAAGATTCATCATCACCAAATCCATAGAAGTGAACACCAGCACCCCATTTTCTCAAAATATTTAATGTATCAACATAGGGGAAGCCAAAACATACAGATTTCAAAGTTTTACTATCTTGATCTTCGGAACAAGCCAAAACTGCACGATGAGCATTAAAAATAGCCGCCATACCAGATGGATAAAGATAAACATTATCTTTATCAACATAATCATGGTCATATTCTGATGCAAGTCTCTCCTTAAGAATAATTTTTGCATCTTTAGCAAATCTCAAATCCAAGTTACGGCCAAACCTTTCCTCAATAAATGTTGCACTTTCTTGTTTATTGTTTATGTTTGAAAGAGAGATCGAACTTCGAGAAGATCTAGATGTACGCGGTGAATGAGATGAAGTTGTTGATGATGATCTATTGTTGCTTTCTGCTTGTAATTTAGTTTTCATTTCTGATAAAAAGTATTCACCTAATCTAGATGAAATACCTTCACCTGTATGTTGCCAATATTGTTTCGCCAAAGAGAAAAAATCAGAAGGGAAAAAGACAACTGCAATGTTAGCTTCAATTTTTGTCGATTCCTCATCTGAATTAGCAGGACTTGGAGTAGAAAGTTGTAAAATTCTTACAGCTGGTTCTGATGATGGATTCATAGTTTTGGCTTTTTCTTTGATGAATGCTCTGCATCTTTTGGCAATATTATAAGTGGGGAAAATAAAGCATTTTTCATTTTCTCTAGCATATGATGATTCAAGTAGTTTGCATAATTGCTGGATATCATTATGGATAAAAAAACGGGGATATCCTGAATTCATTTTAGTAACAACCCAATCCTCACCTTCCTCATATCCTACAGTGGCTTCCCAAGTAGGCAAGGTTACTGATACTGCATGCGGAGTGTTATTTGGAATTGGTGCACCAATAGCTTGAGATGGAACATTTGCAGATGGCATTTCTCTTTCTGGCTACTAAAAAATAAAACTTTTCAGTATCAATGTAACTTACTATGCGATCAACAAATCGGTTAGTGTAGAATAAAATATATATGCTAGACCCAAATTTATGATTCATACCAATAGCCGTTGAATTCATGCACAAATTATTGAGACTCATTAAATTTTCAGTGGAAACCAAATTCCAGCTGGCCGCGACAATTTCAGCTTTCTATTTATTAAGCTCCTTTGCTAAACCCGCCGCGCAAGAACAAAGTTGTGTAATAATCACCATTACCGTTCCACCAAGTGTGATACTTTGTAGATAGCTAGTGTATTCTCCGCTATCAAAGGTTGATTTGAAAAGGAAGTTGCATTATTATGGCTTCTTTACGTCCCAAAACTAAAACCAAATCAAAATACAATAACGGTCTTCCACAATTCTATTCTTACAAAGACAAATCATTTTCCAACAACTATAAAGACTCACAATATTGGAGGTTATTTCGTAACTTTTATCACAGGTATAAAATGTTAACAAAAGCATTCTTTATTTCGATTGGAATATACTTTCTCTTCAATTGGCTATTTGATTCTTATGCTGGATTCTACAATTCAGGTTCGTCGAAATCAGACCCTTCTGCGTTATGGTCTAGCCGTAAGAACCTAGTCAAGAAAACTTTTTTGGAGAGTTGGAATGATTATGCAAAACATGGTTGGGGATATGATGTTTATTCCCCTGTCAAACAAAAAGGTAAAAATATTGGTTCAGAACCTTTGGGTTGGATCATAGTCGATTCCCTGGATACACTCATGTTAATGGATTGTAAGGAGGAACTTGAAGATGCAAAGTCTTGGGTTGATAAAGAGTTGGACTATAACATCAATACAGATGTAAATGTATTTGAGACTACAATCAGAATGCTAGGCGGCTTATTGTCTGCCCATTATTTATCAGATGATCCAGAAGAAAACATCTTTTTAGAAAAAGCAGTGCTCTTAGGGAACAAATTAATTACAGCATTTGATACACCATCAGGAATTCCAGCAATGGAATTGAACTTAAAAAAGGAGAAACCAGGAAGATCGGGATTTCCTGCACTAGGTGCTAGTACTGCAGAAATAGCTACTTTACAACTTGAATTCAAGTACCTTTCCAATTTAACCGGTGAAGCTTACTTTTGGGATGCCGCTGAAAAAGTAATGTCTTACTTGCACAGAAATCAATACTCAGAAGCTGGGGTATCCAAGAAATATGATGGTCTAGCACCAATTCATGTCAGCCAAACTTCAGGCGAGTTTACCAAAAACTTGATTAGATTAGGATCTAGAGGTGATTCATATTATGAGTATTTATTGAAGCAATATTTACAGACTAACGAAGAAATTTATCTTGACATGTATCAAGATGCATTTAGGGGAATCAAAAAACACCTAATGAGGGAATCATATCCAAGTAAATATGTCTATTTTGGAGAATTGCCTAGTGGTATGGATGGGCCACTTGATGATAAAATGGACCATTTGGTTTGTTTTATTGGAGGTCTGTTTGCCCTTGGTGCAACAAATGGTTTAACTGAAACAGAAGCTAAAGTCCAACCTTGGTGGGATAGTTTTCATGCTGAACAACTTGATACTGCAAAAGAGTTGGCTAAAACGTGTTATCATATGTATCATGATACCCCAGGTACACATTTATCTCCTGAGATTGTCATATTTAATACAGATAAGGAGTACAACCAAGAGGCAAAGAGAGGAATGGTTCGTAGTTCTCGTGGAGATTTCTATGTCAAACCCAATGATAAACATAATTTACAAAGACCAGAAACCGTGGAGACACTTTATTACCTTTACAAGATTACAAATGATGAGATTTATCGTGAATGGGGTTGGGAAATCTTTCAAAACTTTGTCAAATACACCAAAGTCACTGACCCAAGTGGTAAAAATCCACGTTACACTTGCTTGAAAGACTGTACAACTGATCCACCAGTACTTGCCGATAATATGGAATCTTTTTGGTTGGCAGAAACCTTGAAGTACTTATATCTTCTTTTCGATGATGATAAAGAATCTACAAAATCAAGTCTACAGAATGGTGAGGTTGACAAATGGAGTCTCAAGAATATTGTTTTTAACACAGAAGCACATCCTTTGCCTAAATTCGATGGATCGCAGTTTATCAAGAAATGGATAAAAGGTGTAGGGCCTGTAGGTAACAGTGCTCCTACTCAAAAGAAAGTGGCAAATATTGCTAAGGAGGAGGAAAATAATCTAAGCCCTGACGATATGGCTGATACCCAAGCAAAGGTTGCAGAAAATGAAAAGAAAAAGGAAGGTATCAACAAAATGGTATCAGGAAGAAATAGTGGGTTGGATGCAATTGTAGAGGAAGATTCTTCAAAGGAAAATAGAGTGGTCAATAAGGACTCTTCAGACGACAAAGTTGAAGTTGCTAATAAGATGAAAGCTGCTGGTGAGAAGCTGATGCCAAAGCAAGATGTAGCAAAACCACTGGACCAACAATTGAAAGATGCTATTAACGAGGCTATTGATAATGAAGATAGAGAGGGAAAGTTTGAACAGCGTTCAGCTGAAGTAGATGAAACTTTAAAGCAAGATTGATAGAGACTAGTTTTCCCCTACACTTGCCTAAAGAAGAGGAACACAAAAATATACTAGTTTTGCTGTCATTCTTGGTTTCTTAATTTTCGAATCACTACACGATTATCTTACTATAATCAGTTTGCAACCATAAATGGTGCTAAAAACCTAAACCCAAGAAATTTCTGTTAATTTACAAAGACAGAAATCATTTTGTTGCCGAAGTTCACTTATAATTATCACATCATATATACATTGTTCTATATAGGTTCAAGCTTTTTCTTTTTTAGCTTTTTTAGCAATCAAACTTGCAATATCTTTTCCTTTGGATTTCCGTTTGCTGGTTTGTTTCTTCTCGAATTTAGCAGCCTGCTCAGCACGACTTTTTGACCCAAGCTTTTGAAACATTTCTTTCTTTTCTATAAATTCAGCATCGTCTTTTTCCTTTCCAATTAACCATTCTAAAAGCTTAATTTCTTCTCCATATTGAGTGTCATCCTTCCCATCAACCGGTGTTTCCAAAATCAAAGGTATTCCTTGTAGTCTCTTTTCGTTGGCCAATAGTCGGAAACATTCCAGCGTCAAAAATCCCCAACCTAACCTTTGATGAAGATCCCTATTGGCTCCAAGTGGGGCCATAGAATCATTAATATGTATAGCAGATAAATGCTCAAATCCAACTTTTTCATCAAACTCTTTCCAAAAACTTTGCCATCCCTCCTCATTACTCAAATCGTAACCAGCTGCAAATGAATGGCAAGTATCAATGCATACTCCTACTCTACTAGGATCTTCAAGGAGTTGAAACAGATCATGGAAGTCATCAAGATTACCGCATACGTAATTACCATGACCTGCCATATTTTCGACCACGACTTTGACAAACTTTGTTTCTCTTATTGCACGATTCAGACCATCAGCCAAACGGCGTACACCCCTGCTTGCTTTGATTTCAGGTCTAAATTCATAAGATTTGATTGAATCATCACCTAATGAAGAACCTGGATGAAAATTATACAGACCAATATCCAATTGCTCGCATCTCTTTAGATCATCCAGAAGGCAATCGAATGACTTTTGCCACTTCTCATCATCGGGATTTGCCATGTTTATAAAATAGGATCCATGTGGCAGTATATCTGTACGGGGATTGTAGTTATGCTTCTTGCATAATTCTTTGAATTTTTCAGCATCATCTGATGAAATCTGAGGTGAGTCCCAGCGTCTTGGTGATTTCAGAAAGAGAGCAAAAGAATTGCAACCCAAATTGATGGCATTATCAACGGCATTGTACACTCCTCCTGCCATTCCAACATGAGCGCCAAATTTGAGAGAACTTTCTATTGATCTACTAAAAGCAATTAATTTATCGGTTGTTTTTTTGGGTGGCATGTATACTTATTTAATAAACGAATGGTAATCACTGTCAAGGTAGAACTTACATATAAACACACCAACAGTGATAAATCCAGATCTAAATTTGTTTTGATCAGTCTCCCAAAATTTTAAGTTCGCTTCAAAAAGATCGATCTGGCCGGCCTGTCACATGAAATTCATCTGAATTGAAGTCCTGATGTACAGACATGACTTCTTCCCTGTAGATACTGGGTATATATGTTATCAGGTATTTCGTATGATCTTCCTGAACTAAATTTATCAGTTATGAACTTCTTAATGGTATTCTCATAAGATTTTGTTAAACAAACATTGGTATCACCTAAAATGGTAAATAACACATCAGAAGAATTCCGGAAGCTTAATGTATAAATATTGCTTTCAGATCCTGGAATTCTCAAATATAGCTCAAAAGAATCAGTTATCTCCAATGCCCCTGTTTTTTGATTCTTTACCAGATAGTTCTCGGAAATTCTGGGTGAGAATCCTTTAATGAAAACCTTATTCGTGGCATTAACAAGATGAAAACCGTCATCTGAAGAGTCAACCCTTGAAGTACTTGAAATGCTTAAATTCGAATCCAAAAGACTATTGGAAGCAACATTCAGATGGTCATCTGTGGATGAAGATTCATTGAAGCTCGCGTAATCATCAGATGTATCATCCAATTCTGTTCCTTTATTAGAGATATCAACAGTAGTATCTTCTAGGGTGTGCATGTCTTCTCTCTTGATTTCTGCATAAAGTTCCTTAACATATCTGTTTGTGTTGCTGTAATCTGTAGGCGCATTTACTGGAGGATCTGTTAAAAGTCTATGATTTTTACATCTTAAAGATGTGGCATTACTTTGCGTCATGAAACCATGTTGATTTTGGGAATTGTAAAGGCCTATGTCATCGACAATCTCGTCAAGTCCGTACATACTATTCAGATCAGAGATCCAATTTTGTGGACAATTATGAACAAGTCGTTGTAGAAAGTTGATGAGGTGATGATCTTTCTGTTGTTTAACCCGCCTGATGATTTCATACTTTGTCAAAACACTAAGCCTACCTTTTTGATAGTTGACAATTTTATTGTATCTTTTGATTGACCCTGTGACCTCAACTAGTATTTTTTTTTGATAAACTAATTGATTAGCCTTTATTGAAGCAGCCTCGAGATTATGTTTCTGGGCAAAATCTTTAAAGCCAGCCAAAGCTTGCTCAACGAGCATGATCTTATGAGGATCAAGTAGTCTATCGCCAGCTAATTTGCAATGGTCAGTTGGTTCCGACGGAGAGCAAAAACTCCGTGCGTCTGTGAAATCGGTTCCATTAATCTTCACAAATTGTTGATGTTGAGGATTAAGCTGATACATCAATAGAAGGATGTACATGGTACAAGGCTGATAACTGGAGGACATGTTATCAGCTATGATCTCATTAGCAGCAAACAAATTTTGTGTATCATTCATTGAATGACATGTGTAGTTTCAAGCAGTAATAACTCATGATTATAGAGGGGATCTCATCGTGTTGACATGAAGATACGCGTTAGCATTTTATGCACCAGGGAACAAGAGTGGAACTGCTAGTTTCATTCCTTCGTCTCAATAACAGCATTTGCAAGTCTCCTCCACTGCCCTTCTAAATTATTTAAACTATTCTAGTTCTTGGTTTATACGGAAGATGAAAATACCGAAAGCGGTTTTGAACAGAAGTAAAAATATTGAAACTGAAGAACCATCCAAAACACTTCCGACATCATCAGAAGAGTTTTATGATGAAGGTGTCATAAATGAAGACTCAGGCGATCGCTGGTTTAGCTCCGATATATCAAAAGCTCTAAGGTTTTATTTTAAAGCATATCAAAGTTATAAAGACTCTTTGTATCTCAATCCTACAAATCTGGACGCATTATACAATCTACCAAGATTAAAGTTTGATGTTTATAATAAATATATCAAAGATGACTCTATCATACTAACGAATCTAGAAAATTGTGCTGATGCACTCAATGATAATGGTGAAGGTGGATTTTTGGGAGATATCACTTCTATTTGCAAAAGTTTCGATTTTAGTGAAAAGCTTTTGATTGAATCCGGTCAACAAGCCTCAATAGGCTGGGATCTCTACTATAATATAGCACTTGCATATTCTGAATTAATTGAAAAGTCGATTTCGGAAATGTCGTTACCTGATCAGTTGAACTATGAAAGTGAGATTGTGTGCATAATTTTGAGATGCAAAATTGCATTCATTACAGTTATGGATAAAATTCTATTGGAAGAGAGGCAAGATGTTAGCCAGAATGACTTTACGGAAAACTTATGTGAAGTCGTAGTAGAAGGATACAGAATGGTTTCTTGTGTTTATGAGGTTCTATTCAGTCAACAATTACTGGATTTCATGGATACTATATTGGCTGAATTCACACTCAGATTAGACAATATTGCCGATCTTTTGTCAAATAAAGACCTACCACGTTATCTGATTGTTAACCTAAGAATTTCGAAACTAAAGGAACGAAGTGCTAGAGCATTGGGATATGACAACTTTATTAGTATTTGGAATTCGGAAGAAGGTTTGCAAAATGAAATTGAGAAACTACTAAATGAAGCATCCTCCACGAGATCATTTATTGAAAAGTTTGATAATGTTGATCTTACAATCGATTCCACTCTCAAATGGAAGGTACTTACTGACCTGAACAACAAATATAGAATTTTAACAGATCGTTTACGAAATATTATATTTGAGATGGAAAACTCAAACACGGGAGAAAATGATGTACTCAGTAAACACATATCTCTACTTTGTTCAATCTATATAGAGCGTGCTGATATAGACCTAGAAAGGTTAATGATGGATCTCCCTGAATCAATGCAGAATGGTACAATTCTACGAAACAATTGCCGAAACTTCCTTAAAAACGCCCTAATTTACTCCAAAAAAACTGGCGGATTGAAAGAGTCAGCAGTTGGAAAAGCTTTAAGGAAGAAGAAACAAAGAGAAGCTGCCATGCGACTATGTCTGATTGAAGGTAAGCCACAAGAACAATGGAATACAATTATCGGGGAAGAATATTGGCCTTCAGAATTGGAAGAAATCTCATCTATAGAAGTATATAAGCAACTATTTAAAACTTTAAATTAAAGGTTTTACAACAGGATCAATCTGGGTAAAAAGAAAGGTGATCAGAAGGAAGGCAACTGGTTTCTCCTCAAAGTCGTTAAACTAGGAGATTGTTCACTCTTTTCCATTTGTAGTCATCATATAACCTTCAAAAATTCTCCGAGACGGGGAATTGAACCCCGGTCTCCCGCGTGACAAGCGGAAATTCTAGCCACTAAACTATCTCGGAAACTATAAATTTGAAATAACTAGTAAATGTTGATCATTACTTACTCACGTGATTGGCAACAAACTATCTACTATTTGTCCAATTCATCATCATGTCTTTGAGTGAAAAAGTACGAGTTGACAACGAAATTTTATACCACTGCATATGACGGTGACTAATGTATTAGTTTTGTAAGATTGTATATTATTAATTCTACCAGAAAAAAAAAACAACTTTCTTAAAGCGAATCGCATGATTCGTCTAGTAGTGTTCATGGCAAAGAAGCTCAAACGAGTACAACTTGATGAGAACACTATTCCTGACAGTTCATACTGGTCCTCGATTTACCATCAGTTCCAGTTTGAATACAGTTTGGGCAGTATGGCCTGAATAACACAAAACAGTAGCAGGTGAACCACCTGCTTTTCAAAGCGAACAGCTTTACCCTTTCTCACTGGAGAATCAAACCCGACTACGAGATAACAATGAAATTTTATACCACTGCATAAGACTGTGACTAAAGTATTAGTTTTATAAGATTGTGTTATGTTAATTCTACCATTTTAAAAAAAATACAAAGTATACAATCAAGTCATTAATTTTATTAACAACTGTGGCAGAAAAACCTACGCAAAATCATCTGAAAGATCCACCTCTTTCAACAGAAGGATTTTTCAAAACAAATTATTTGATACGTTTGATAGTATTTGTGGCACATAAGCTGAAACGAATACAACTGGAACAGCATACTGCAACAGACAACACTTACTGGCCAGCGGTCTACCCCCAAGTTCAGTTTGAAAACACATTGAATATAAACTTAGATAATCAGGCACAAATCTGCCACCAGACATTAATTAGTTTATTAGGAACTTTTCATTTGCCTTTCACGTTAAGTACTTTTATACCAGGATGAAAGGTATGAATACAAAATGAATAGAAAATAGTATACAACTGCTAAGACGGTGGATTATGTATTTTTTTAACACGATGGCATAGCATATAAATTCAACCATGGAAAAAAAAAAGAGAACTATTTTACAATTTATATTTAACTCAAGGTAAACCAACTGGAAGTGATTGACATTTCTAATTCACAATAACCGTGACACTAAAGAGTTAGTACTACAAAAAGGTCAATATTGACAAGTATAATATTTAAATAGTCTTTGTAGATCAGTATAAAACATTATTTGTTTTGTAAGATTGTATAATATTAATTCTACCAGAAAAAAAAGAGCTGTATAAAAAAGATCCACGGTGAGTTGGCGGGGTGGATTTGGTGTTGCACTTGGTTGCAAGCTAGAGTGGAAAATATTTTACCACTGCTAAGACAGTGAATTAAGTATCATTTATCACGATTGTATAGCATATAATTTCAATCATGGAAAAAAAAGAGTGCTAAGACGATAATTAAGTTGACAATAAAATATTACAGCACTGCTTATGACGGTGAATGATGTATCAAATTTATAGGGTCGTACTTATATTAATTCCACCAAAAAAAAAGACACTGGGCTAAAAGATTCAGTAAAATTTTATTTTCAACTGACTTTATACAGCCAGACTAAAAAGTAACTCTTTAAACAAAAAGGCCTTCCAGTATCCAGGACAAAAAAAGCAACATCTTATACCAAAATAACACAAGTTCATGATCATCTCTTGGCACAGTGAAAACATATTGACACCTCAGCTTAAATATTTCAGTTAATTGACATGTATCAAAGGTCTCCTAGAAAATCGCCAGAGGTAAACTGGCACATTATGCTTCAACCATACATTTGCAAGCATTGAACTAGATTTACAATCACGTTTTTGAATACACTTGTTAAGTAGTGTAATTAAAATAATTTTCAAATTCTAGCTGTGAAACATAAGTATAGAAAGATTACTAATGTTGTTTACCACAATCAATTCAATCAATAGACTAATTAATATACCGATTTATACTAAGAAGAGTTGATTGCCCAACCAACAGTTGATAATCCATTGATAATAAGTCCAACTTAATAAGCCCAAAACACAGTATTCCCAAGGGGAAGTAAAAACTAAAATATTAAGGGAATTACTTGCTGTATACTCTGTCGGCGTTTCAACAGAGGCCAAATTATCTAGGCGTTTAGACTGGGTAGCACTCAAAACATCCACCGTGAAGCATTACCTAGATCTGTGTACTAGAATAATTGGTCTCCTATTATAAGTTTTCTAGAAACGTAAATTTAGTTTGTTGATATTTTACCTCTTTTGGAAAATGTTATCATAGTTCCATTTTAGGAAGTATAATAGTGCGACCAAAAATATAACAATATATGTTTTGTATGTCTTTTGCAGCAAATTGACACCAGAAAGATGACACAGAGTGCTTTGATAAAGAGTTAAGTAAAATTAAAGAGATAGCTTTAATGATTCGTTGTAGTTGCATTTCAACTTTTGGGAACAAAAAAGATCGGGAGCGTTTCAGTTTAGATGTTGTTGAATCAATTATTACCTAAAGAGGAAAGATTTTTGAAGGATCCGCACCTTTTTTATTTTTTCTGTTTTGATTTCATTGTATGCTAATCACCAGCCACTGTGCGAAATCTCAGAATATTACTCCCTCTGATCTTGTAGATGTGATTTTGGTGTGTTAATCTTTTGGTTAACCACAACTCATCAAGATCAATTGAAAACCTTCATTGTACATCTTCTGTTATCCATTTTACAATACTTAATAGAGCTTAGCATAATTGAGAAATAGCTTTGGAACCAATCGGACCAAGAACCGAACATAAGTGAATTTAAATTATTTTTGTTCTGTTACTTAACCAAATTAAACTGTTCTAAACTCAACAGCGATTGATTATATAATACTTTGATTTTATAGGCATCATAATAAAGATGTCATATCTAAGAGCTGAATCCAACCCATTTTTTGAAACTACTCATCTACGTCAAACAGATCTCGCAATGTCTGATTCAGGTTTAATGCCCCGGACTTATCATGATTTGACATCTAGCATCTCATCATTCCGTGGTCAAAAAAGGAAGATTCATGATGAACTGTTAACAACTCCGGAACGATCCACAACGAGCACTGACTCACTGCTAACACCTCCAAGAACAAGTAAGAAGCCCAGAACTGCACCATCCTCACCACTAAATGAGCATAATCTAATTTATGAAACACCCCAAACACCTACTAATCGACAAGACTATAATATCTCTTCAAAGCTAGATTTATCTCCTAACTATAAGTACTCATTCACAAGTCCTGAAAATTATGCTACAAATTTCACTAGCATCAATTATTCAAACTCGAACGGATCAAATGACAAAGAAAGCATTGGAGTAAAGTTACCTAAACTACGTTTACCGCAAGTAAAACTCATGAATAATAAACAAGGCGGAAGTATGTACAACTATGCAGATACATGCTATCCATACACTTTACCAGGTAGCGTATTGACTAAGGACAATGGACTGCGTCTTTCTACTTGGCGACAAACATGTGATAGCAGAGTGAGACATGGATTTTCTGAAGAATTGAAGTCCTATAGAAAGTATTCTGACGGACTTTCTGAAGTTGCACAGGAACAAATAAAGAAAACAGAAATAAATCCTCCATCTCTGTCAGATACAACATTATTTCCTCACATCAATGCAATTAAAAACTACGTGGAAAAGATGGTCGAATACCCAAAGGTTGATATGATAAAAAACTCTTGTTTTGACGATATTGAAGAGCAGGCAAGAACTTTGCTTGCAATCAGGCACAAACCAACTGAACGTGAAGCGAGCATTGATTTGCAGCAAACCAAAATATCTTTACCACCCTGCAGTGAAATATTGCACCCAGCATATTTTGACAAGTCTACAATTCATGCAAGTGGTTTAACTTCCATTGAATACGATCAGTTTCATAACCCTAATGCTTTGAGCATTGAGTTTCAACATAACGCAAAGACATTTCATAACGGGAAAGAGGTAAGAATTGGACAAGAGTATACGTTTGTTAATCCACTCAATAGCTCACAGGCACACAATACTGGCAGAGATATTCCTTTCAATTGCACTCATCAATCTTCTAACTTTGAATTCATGCAACCAGCTACTAATACACACTATAGCTCAAGAAGTGCAGATCCATACTACGATTTAAGTCAACAAATTATAGAAGATACTTGCACAAAACCACTGTCAGACAACACGGGCACAACACAAACTTTTCAAAGTCAGCTACTAAAAATCAAAAAAACTAGAAGACAATCTTCTGTTTCAACATTATCCAAGTCATCAGATCAAACTAGGTTAAAAAAGGCCAAATCCCCAATATTTTCTGCTGCTTCTTTGAGAAAATTAAGCCGAGGATCAAGTGGAAGATCAAGCAGAAAGTCATCTGTTGGCTCACAATCGGATACTACCGTTGTAGGAACTCATTTCATGAGGACAAGATCAAGAAATTCTTCTCGAAAAGCCTCAAACGAAACTGTTATGACTGCTGAAGTTCCAGCGTCAGTTGAAAACACTCCTATAAGTACCCCAGTGAGCATACAGATAGAAACAACCTGTGATGACTACAAAAGCCCTCAATTCAGGACTGTCAACCACGATTATTGCTTTGATAATAATTCAAATTCAATTAAACTACTCTCTCCTCATAATAAAAATCAGTACAGGTTGCCAGAAAATGACGAAAGATTATCTGTTCTTAACAAAAACTCACAGCAAAAATATTCCAGTAAGAACACTAATCATTTTTTCAACAATAATAAAAGCGATTACAATTGTCAAACTAATATCAACTCTTTACTTAATATGAGCGAGGCTAAAAAATTCACCGATAAAGATTCTCAATCTCATTCAAGCAAATCAAGTAAGACGTGCATCTCTTGTAAGTCAATATCTTCACCTTGCTGGAGACCTTCATGGTCTCCAGATCAGGGGCAATTGTGCAACTCATGTGGTTTGAGGTACAGGAAAACTAAGGCCAGATGTTACAACCCCCACTGTCTAAAGATCCCTTCAAAGAGTGAGTGGAATCTAATGATCAAAAGAGGAAAATTATTACTTGAGGTATATGACGATCTAGGCAGACCCAATGGACAACAAATGTGCTACCGATGTCTTGATTGTGATAGTGCTATGCAACTTTTGCGTTGAAAAACCCCAGCCCAGCACCACATTTGCTTTTATCTTATCATCCGTATAATCATGTACTTTATTTACACTTGTATTTTTTTATATTTTTCGAATTATATTAACAGGGAACAATTACAACGTTCATTTAAACCATCTTGACTATATTGCACTGCCTCAAAACCAATTGCAAGTTTAGCCGCGGTTCGACTCATGTAAATCCAAAAATGGAATACGTTGGCTATAGCTAACAGTCATTTAACGACAAGAGAATCTAGCTGCAGGCAATTTGATCGATGAAATATCCAAAAGCGGTATATTTCTTCAACGGTCTTATTACTCTTCAAGATGGCTACCTCTTTACTGTTTTTTAAATGTTTCTTACAGTATTAACCCAAATTTGTTATATAGATATACAAAAGCACTAAGCGACTATAGTCGCAATGAACTTTTCACATTCAACAAAAATCTGGGAAGTGTAATATGTATTCTTTTGGATGAAAGTTTTCCTTCAGAGCAGATTTCAAAAAGGTGAGTTTTTTTGCACTGAGTAGTACCAAAACTTAGCAAATGTTCAAAACATTGCCAAACAGATTTACAATGTCAAAATTATCAGAATCCGTGGTGCTTAACTTAAATACAACGAACCAAACTATTAATTCGTATCCTTTATCCCCTTCAAGCTCAAGAGACAACTTGACAACAGGTATCACCGTTAAAGACGCCATCTACAGAAAATTACAGAATATTAATTATTTGACATTGCAATCTGACTATAAAGCAGAATTTCCACCATTTTTCATATGTGATATTGGAGAGTTTAAAAGACAGTTAAATTTATGGAAAAAATACTTGCCTTTTATAAAACCTTATTTTGCTGTTAAATGTAATCCTAATCCCGAGTTTGTCAAACAATTGGTTAAAAGTGGCAATATTGGATTTGACTGTGCTTCACTTGAAGAGATAAAAGCTGTTTTGAAAGCCTACAATAATTTGGGACAAATGGCTGATACCACCAATATAATCTATGCAAATCCTATAAAACCAATCTCTCATCTTAAGTATGCTTCTTCTGCAAATGTTAAGTTAACTACTGTTGATTCTATTGAAGAGGTTGATAAAATTTCTAGACACACAGGAACTATGGATGTGTTGATTAGAATTACTACTGATGATACATCAGCTACATGCCCACTTAGCGTAAAGTTTGGGGCTGATTTGGAATACTCCGCAAAAGTTGTTGATAGATGCGTAGACTTGGGTGTTAGAGTAAGAGGGGTTGCCTTTCACTGTGGATCAGGATTTAAAGATCATTCCACATTAATAAAGGCCGTAACTGACACCAGGAATATATGGGATTACATAAATGAAAAGCAAAGTTTCAAATGTGATACTTTAGATGTTGGTGGTGGGTTTAGTAAGGAAACCTTTGAAGAACCAGCGATAGTACTAAATCAACAATTAATGCATTTTTTTGGTCCCGAAATTGAGAGTAAAAGAATAAAAGTTATCTCTGAATTGGGAAGGTTCTTGACGGCAAGTTGCTTTACCTTAGTTACAAACGTTATTGGAACCCGTAACGAAATTGACTCAAACAAGGTTAGAGTTTATTTGAATGATGGTCTATACGGCAATTTGAACTGCATTATATATGACCATCAAGATGTAGAACCAATACCAGTTACATCATTTGGAAAGTTTGTTTATGAAGAAAATTGGAGAGCTTTGAATGATCGAATCTATTCCTTATGGGGCCCAACATGCGATGGACTTGATTGTATAAAGAAAAACTACAGTTTGCCATACCACGTTCAATGTGGTGACTGGATTGCATTTAAGAATTGTGGAGCTTACACAACTGCAGCCGCCACTACATTTAATGGCTTTACCAATGATTTCGATTACACTTTCATTGATACAGAATTAGAAACTAGGTGACTTCGTTCCATTCTTATTTTTATATTCAGGTGTATTTCATATATTTACGGTAAACTAGAACTAATCAACTATATCCGTTTTTGCTTCGCATGAAATTCTGCCAACTGAATAGTATCATTAGAAGCTGTTCGTCCTCTTTTGATTCCAGTTGAATTAAAGCCTCCAATCATTTCTACAGACATTGCGCCCATACTTTCCAGCATTGTTATTTGATCAGAAAATTTATCACAATCATTAGAATACACATCATCATCACCATAACCTGTTGCTGAAAGAGTTACCTCTTCGTTCATATCCGCAATATCAGAATCAATTTTAGTAGACATCGGCGGTGTCATTACAACATTGATAGAATTGAAGTAATTCATCATTTTTTGGGAAAGTTCGGTTCCTTCTATTATCTCAGCATGTACAAGTTGCAAAGATTGAAATGGTGTTAAGTTAGAAAACATTTGAAAAACTCCCACAGATAATGGTTGAGGAGGTAATCTTTGAAGAGGGTATATCATTAACTCATTGGTTTTCTTTGATCTCTCTTCTTTAAAAAATAATGAGATTTTTGTTAGATTATCAATGACTTTATTTTCAACTAATTCACTCAATGAAAGAGTGAATGTCAATCCTTCATCTGACAACATCGGATATAAAGATTTCAAGTCTCCTGTAGTAGGTAATCGAAAAACACAAGCATCTGCCAAAATGTAAACTTCACACAGACATTCCAAAGTAATTGTATTATAATAAGGATTTGAATGTTTTGAAAACCCTAAAGAAGTAATCAGACTGTAAGGAACATCCAAAACTACCGAATCACTATATTCCTCACTATGAAACTCAATCGGAATACGAATCGAGTTCAATTCTGGGTGAAATACACAATTTGGTATCAGAATATTCCAAGTATTTGAGGCATATCTTAAGAGGAACTTGTCATTTGAAGCAACAGAGGAGTATATTTGGGGGTTAGTTCTCTGGAAAAGTGCAAATAGCTCTGTATTTTCTACTGTGGGCACGTAGTTGCATAATTTCGGCATCAGATACCGCCCAGATATATCGAACTGGTTCTGAAGAGATGCTTATATATATATAAGTGAAGAATGTAGACAGAAATTCCATTCTTAAATGACAAGCTTACGTAAAGTGGCTCAGTTCTGGAAAGGGCGATTGAAGTTTAACCAAATTGTTAAATTTAATTTCGATATATCTGGTGCGCTTCTCCAAATCAGAGGATAAAAAAATTAGGCGAGGTTGCAGATCGAATCGTGGGGCCACCCAGTGTACTGCGAACAACGGCAGGAGAATCGGGTTCCTGTTTTTTGTGTACGCTTAAGAAACCGTTTAAGGGACCATCACTACAAGTGTTGTGCATCTTCAGTTTATTAAACAACTGAACTTATTCTTATGAAGTCTATCAAGTGTGTTGTTGTTGGTGATGGTGCTGTTGGTAAGACCTCTCTTTTGGTTTCTTACACTACCAACCAATTTCCAGAAGATTATGTTCCAACGGTTTTCGATAACTATTCCGCTATTGTGATGGTTGGCGATGAAAAAGTCACTATTCATTTATGGGATACTGCTGGACAGGAAGAATATGATAGATTGAGACCTTTATCATATACTCAAACTGATATATTTCTCATCTGTTTTTCCGTTGTTGAACCATCTTCTTTCCAAAATGTTGAAAGCAAATGGATGCCTGAAATTAGACATCATACACCAAAGGATACTAAAATCTTATTAATTGGTACAAAATCTGATCTTAGAGATGAACCACATGTGTTGGATGAATTGGATGAACAAGGCTTGTCTCCTGTTAGTGAAAAGGAAGCTTCCGCTTTAGCTAAACGTTTAGGTTTAGTAGGTTACTTAGAATGTTCTGCTGCTTCTCAACAAGGTGTTAGAGAAGTCTTTGATTGTGCTATCAAGAGCGTTATTGCACCTCAAGAAGATGAAAAACCAGCACCTGCTGCTGAATCTGTTACTCAACAATCAAAATCTATAGAAAAGATTCCAGAAACTACTACTCAACAAACAGAGACAGTCAAAGCAGCACCAGCTAAACCTTCAAAACCTCTTAAAACCCCAACAAAGAAGGTCAGAAAGGCAAAGAAATGCCTTATTTTGTAAATTGATAGTTTATTATTTGTTTCAATTCTTCCCTTTAAGACTAATTTTTCTTAATCCATATTATTTTTAGACCCAAACTCTTTATAAAAATTGTTATATTAGTTTACTAATTAAAATATTCAAAGGTTACAATCCAAGCATTTTTGCTCTATCAGGATGAACACCTTTTTCTAGTTCAACAACTTGCTGCGATTTCTCTTCATTAGCAACAGTTTTCTTTGCATCAGACTTTGCTTTTTTCTCTTTTTCAGCACGAAGTCTTTCTAATCTCTCCTGTTCAAGCTTCTCATTCTTTGCTTTGATCTTTTCAATCCTCTCTTGTGAATTACCACCACCACCTGCAGTTAATTCAACATTGATCTTTCTCCCTCCCAAAGTACTTTTATGCAAACGTAATGCAACATCCATTAATCGTTTGCTTTGCATAGGATCATCGTTCTTGAATTCGATAAAGGCACATCCTTTTTCATTTCTTAATCTGATAGATGTTGGCATACAATTTTTGAAATGAGCTTTGATGTCATCTTCCGTAATTTTGAATGGTAGATTTCCAACAAACAAAATAAACTTAGGTCCATTGCTTTCTTCTTTATTACTTCCCTTTCCTTTCTTACCTCGTCTAGTCTTTCTCTTCTTTTTTGGTGGTGTTTCAGCTTCTGCCTTTGCAATCTCCTCAGCTGCTTTCTTAACTGCTTGTTCTTCTTCTAATTTCCGCTTTTTCTCCAGCTCCGTTTTCTCTTCAAAGGCCTTTAATTCATCTGCTGCTGTACCGGAAGATTTTGCTTTGAATTTCAAAGCTTTTAACTGCTTCTTACTCAGGTTTGCTCCAGACTCAGTTTCCCCCATTTTCTAAATACGTTTTATGAGAAGTACGTTTAGATCAGTTTCATTAGCTAGTTTAATGTGTTGAAAGAAAATATTAATGCATGCTGAAAAAAAATATTTATTCTCAGGCCAGCATGCATGCACAGCGGATAGTATTAAATTTGTTGGACCTAAGATCTAGTTTCGATTCCCTCTGAGTATTCATTCGAGCCAGACACTTGAAGAAGATCCTTTAATGACTAGACGTGTTGCAATAAATCTTGGACAAAGAAGCTCCATCAATGATACTAGGGGACGAGGTCGAGGTTTTAGAAAATCAGGACAAATCGTGTCATCAGCTAATTTCGAATCGAAAGATGAACACTTTGTTACAAATAAGGATACAGACTCTAATTCTCATGCAAAAAAAACAAGTAAAATTGATGGTGATTCAGCTGGTACAAACACTGAAATGGGTATGTTATCCCAACACGATCTCCCTCAATCTGAAATATCTGAATCGACTAGAGGACGAAAAAGAACCATATTCGACGTACATCAAGAAGATGTGGGAGGTTTACTAATTGATGTTAAAGGTTTAATGGGGTTTGATAACTTTGCGACAACTAAAAATAAACATGTAAAAGGTACTGATTGTTATGGAGTCAAGTTCAAGCAAGTGGCTGAATATAGACAGTATATGAATAGAGAAGGCGGGTTTAATCGTGAATTATCTCCCACGAGAACAGAAAGGAAAAAGATCAAAATGAGTTTGAAATCTAAACTTCCAACTGCAAAATAAATTTTTGTTTCATCAACTTTTCTTTTTACCAATAACTCCGACTTTTAAAAATAATGATAGAATGAGCGACGTACCCGATAAAGCTATTCCAAAATAATAGCAATATCTTATACCGTCTAAAAATGCTTGTTTATGATTGTTCTGCTCCAAAGTTCCGTACAAAGGATACTTTGAAGTGATAATTGTACTGTTCAAACCCAATGCAACGGCAGAACTTAATTGAATGATAGTGTTGAATGTACCGGCACCACGGCTTTGAAGTTTTTGATCTAGCGATGACAGGGTAACTCTGTTTGATACATTGTATATTAAATCCGCTCCAACAACAGTTAATGCAAATGCCCAAAACGGTCCCAAAAAATAGTTTCTTTCGATCGAAATCGTCGCCCAGATGATAGATGCGGCCATGAAACCCACACAACCAATTGACATTAAGAGTCTACCAGGAATGATGTGCATAGTTAACCCAGCAAAAATATTAACAAGTGTTCCAGAAATCGGAAGTGTTAACATACAACATGCAACTACAATAGATGAATAGCTCTTTATATCTTCAAAATATAACATTGCATTGAAATTTAGCATTCCAAAGAAAGTCATCCAACAAAATGATGCAATAAGCATACATAAGTAAAAGTTTCGGGTTTGAAAAAGTTGCATTGGCATTAACGGATTTTCAGGTACGTACATCTCATAAACCACAAAGAAGGCGACGAGAAAGACACCTACAATTAGCAATGCAATAATGTATGGAGTTCTCCATCTTTTTTCAGTAGCATCAACATTTGTCAATGAAAAGCAAATCAACGTAAAAGCTGATAGGGAAAGCAAAGCTCCGACATAATCAAGACCTTTCATTACCTGCTTAGAATGCTTCCAATCAATTTTCTTATCGTTTGGAATCAATATAATCACACCAATAGCTAACAATCCAAACAGAATAGTCAAAAAGAACTGTGCAGCTCTCCAATCTAGTGCAGTTTCACATACACCACCTATGAAGAAACCACAAGCACCACCAACAGGTGCGCCAATTCCAAAACAACTCATTACCATATTTTTACGTTTAGAGTCTTTGTAGCTAGAACCCAAGAATCCTGCTGCTGCAGGAGTGGAACATGCAACTGCTGCGCCTTGTAATCCCCTAAAGAGACATAGCAACACAAAATTATGCATAAAGCCAGCAATGAAGGAGAATAAGGCATATGAAGCAAATCCAATGAACATTGCGTTCTTTCTACCAAATGCATCAGCTATACCTCCCATTAAAAGTAAACAAGCACCATTAGCTAACATCACAGAACTCACACACCAAGTGAGCTTTCCACCATTTACATGAAAATAACTACTAGTTGCTCGGAGTAGAATTTGATAAGTGGATGATGCCATACTTGCCGCTGCAGGTGCCCAAATACAGATGAAAACACAAAGGTATTCTTGTAAAGTCGACTGGAAAATTGGAGGTCTTTGTTCTGGGTCTTGATATGAATCGCAATTATCTTCTTTTTCTGATGTCGTTACTGAATCAAGTTCCTCTTTATCAGAATAATTGTTTCTTGACAACGATGAATTCACGGAAAGTGATTTTTCCACTTTTCCTTCATTTTGGGGGATTGTCTGATCCTTCATATCATTAGGAAAGATCATATTTATGATAAGATATGAGTCTGGAAGAAATCAGAAAGCAAAAACCGTGGAGATGATGATGTTGATGATAATGATGATTTAAAGATTTAGAAATGTTATCTGTAGCATACACCCCTCCTATTTCAGCAAGACTGTAAAATAGGCCTCAGTTATCTTAAAGAAAAAGTTTCCTCATTGATCAGCGGTAGCGGTTTTAACGTGGCGGAATTAGCCGTTCCGGCAAAAAAATTTCAACTGTGGCATTAATTTCAATTTCGAGATAACCCTTTTCGATTATTTCTAAGGTGAAAAGATTACTCAATTTTACAAATTTATAATATGTATAGGCATAATCAACAAATTCTACTATTTGTTGACTGCATTGGTATATTCCGCAAGAAGCTCATCATATTTATTTTTCAAAGTGTTGTATGCTGCTTCTTTGTCACTAATCTCATGCTTCAAATCATCGATAACATTTTTGTCAATGTTAATTGAATAGCCATTATTGTTGGTAGCGATGTGAGAATTGACCCCTGAAAAATTTGCAAATGCTAACTCTTCTTCCTGAACTTCATTTAAAAACTTCTGTAAATGAAAAGGAGAATTTTTAGAGCTACCTTTTAACTGCATTATTAATGTATGGTTCAATAAATCTTTTTCTTCAGCAATAGATCTTTTGAGCACTGGAATTGTTCTCAGTAAATTTTTGTCAACACCATTATTCTCGAATCTAGGGTCTTCCGGGTTAATTGTCCAAAGTTCGATATTACTTATTTCACCGACCAATTCTTTGAGCTTCTTTCTAATTTGCTGAGTTTTGATATCAATTACAAACACACACCCTTTATCATCACCAGACACAAGTAGTGTACCATCAAAGGATGCTTTAATTTGCGTCACAGCAACCTTTTCACTTTTATGGTTTTCACTATGACAAACAATGGTATCCACGTATTCAAGATCTGGTTTTAAAGTGACTATCTTCCCTAATCCACCCACTGCTTCTAAAACTTTCGTTTTAGGATTCGCTTTGTATAGTGGAACACATCGTATATGTCCATTACTCAAACCCAAATACAAAGTCCTAAAGGCAGGATCATGTGTAAGGGATGTAACAGGATGGTTTGAAACTAAAGTAGTGATGAGGTTTGCTGTGTTTGTCAACGTTATTGAGTAAACTCTAACAGTTGAATCCAACGAAGAACTAATCAGTTTCAGATCATTGTTTAGCCCATCTGTAAATGTCAATGAAGTAATAGAAAGAGTATGATCAGTAACGACAGCAAACGGTTTATCGTTATTATTTTCATCTCCATTATGCATGAAAAGGGAATTAATAGTGTGAATCACAACTCTGGAATCTTTTGAACCAGTTGCAATAAAGCCAGCAGTTGTTGCAATATGCGTTAAAGGCTGATAATGTGCTTGTTTCACACATAATAATAAACCCGAGTTAATGCACCAAACGTATAATCTACCAGATCCTGAACCACCTAAAAGTAAAGAAGGTTTACCGTCCACTGAATAAGTTGTTAAAGATGTCATTATTTCAGGCAATGGAATAAATTGTTCTGGTGACTCTTTACCGTACAAATAAACATGCAACATTGGTTTCTCTGGGAGTGCAACTAACAAATGTGAACCATAACCCAATGAGAGGTTTACAGATGCATTTGGTGAAGATGGAGAGATTCTATATTGATGATAAGTTTTTGATGTGTGTAAAGATGCGAGGTAAGAGAATGCAGTCAAATGCTTCTTATCTTGTGGATCACCTTTTGCATTATAATAAATTAATTCATCCATTGTAATTTGTTGGAACTTTATGTGGCATAAAAGTGTTTAAACAAATTTTTATTCTTTTAAAATTATTTTAAGCAGATTGATCTAGGCCAAAAGATTATGTGCATGCACTCATGCATGCAAGAAACTTTTCAGTTTTGAAAATCGCGACAAAATGTCGGAAATATACGCGCTATAGTTCTTTCAGCTGTAGTATTATGTAATAGGGTTCCTGTCAAGAACTGTGGCCAGCGCCTTCCGATTTGGGTAAATTGATCAATATGGTAATATTAGTATGCATCAAGTGGCCAATGCTATGTTGTGTAATAATGCTCAATAATAATAAAATAAAGTAAAGAGAAACTTGAGTGGATATATACATTTAAATCCTTCATGTAAAATTGTAACCGTTTAATCAGTTGATTATCAGTGAAGTAATGGGTGATATGATATATCAGTAAATTGCAAACAGTAAATGTATAAGTTACAGTAAGCAGGAGTTGTGTCAAATTTATTAACGTAGATTAGTAGACAGTTATCTTCTCCCAATCTTATTCTCAATGAATATAATTAATTAATTAAATTAGCTTCGTATATTAATACGTGTGCGTGTGTGTAAAGAAAATATATATTATAAAGAAATCAATTTGAAAACTAGGATAAAGAATCTGGTCAAGTAAAGTGGGAATCGACTACTTTATAGACAATTCACCTGGAATTACTTCCAATCCGATTCTTAATCCAGTTGTGTTTGTTATTACCCATATTGGGAGATTGCTACCTATTTCGGAATTGTATGATGGTAATTTATCATTTGATAAACATAATCATGCCACCTAATTACAATCCTCCGGATAATTCCTATTGCTACCCATAAATTAACATTGCTATTCGACCCGTGGGCTAATTAATATTCGGATACACCGGCCCTATGATAGTGACAGCTTCTTTGCCTAAAAATGATATTGTTAAACTAAAATCCTTTTCGCTTAATTGCTTACCTGAGAATCGCTGGTTCCGACACACTCTCTTGATTCATGATGTATCTAAGATCATCGGAATCAACTTCCTGGAAACAGCAACAGTAATTGGCTTAGTGAGAATATCAGCTAGTTGTAATTCACCTGAAACATGTTCAACCTTATAAGTACCAGTTTTGTAACGTTCTTTTAATTTTGCTGTTCTAACTGCATATGCTTTCGAAGCAGACCCAAAATTATCCGATATCATGGCTTGAATAGCTGATTGATTGTCGACCTTTAGTAAAATCTTTGCATCTTTAGAGACACTTCCAATAAATACCAACAATGGTTTAAACCAGTCGAGTTCATTTGTTGCCATGTATATCGCCTGTTGTTCAGCTTGATCAGAACTAGTACACACCAGCGAGGTGTATTTGCTCTTCCAGTGAACTAAATGACCATTTGAATAGATCATAAATCCATTCATCGATTTTCTGGTGATAACATCTTGGGCATAATCCGAATCAGTATAATATTCAATAGGATCGGGGGTTGGACTCCTATTGTAAACCAATTTGTAATGAGATGTAGAATGTGCGTAACACATAACTCGCCTGACCATAGACACAAGATCAGGATGTGGATAATCGCTGAACCTAGCCAAATAGTTGACAGCATAGGAGAGATCTGGCCTAGTCCTGAGAGCAGAGTATAGCCGGGAACCAATATAGCTTCTGTATTGAGTCTGAGCAGCACGCAAAACTTTCTCAGATGCGTACAGTTGATTTGACTTGTCAACATCACCAAAGTAAAAGTTGGGTGGTAAAGGCGTATTTGCTGCTAATACTTGCAGGCCAGATTTGTCATTTGATGCTTCTACACTCTCTAGATACATCAAGGATCCCAGAGAAAATCATGTTGCTGCTGCTAAGCATGTTTTGCGGTATATCAAGGGTACGTTAAACCATGGAATTCTTTACCAAAAGAAAGACAAATTTCAGTTAGTTGGTTACAGTGATTCTGACTGGGGTGGAGACAAATTTGATCGCAAGTCAATCACCGGGTATGTCTTTATTCTTGCTGGTGCTGCAATCACGTGGAAATCTAGAAAACAACCTACAGTAGCTTTATCATCAACTGAGGCAGAATATATGGCATTAGGGGATACAGTTAAAGAACTACTTTGGCTCATTCAATTGTTGAGCCACATTGGGATGAAATTCAACTCACCTCCAGTTATTTTTGAGGATAATGAAGGATGCAAATTATTGACAGATCATCCTGTTCACCACCAACGCACCAAGCACATTGATATTAGGTTTCATTTTGTTAGGGATCATTTGACTGAGAAACATTTTAGACTACTTTCAGCTCGTACAGATGTGATGGCAGCAGACATGTTCACCAAGAGTTTACATAGAGTTAAATTTAAAACATTCGTTGACATGATTGGTATGCATAATTTTATTCAAGTTTAGAACATGGTAGGGTGTTGAAAATACAAGATTTTCATTGTGTTCTAAATTTTTAAATTTTGAGAGCGCGGGGCAAAATTTGCCTAACAAAGCGTTCTCCGTATGGGCAATTTACTATGTAAATATAAAAGTTGCCCTTTTTGCTTTTAATCTTATTTTGCTTTGTACTTCTTTTTAGATTCTTTTTAGCTAACGATTAGAAAATACTAAATGGATTTTAATAGTCAAATACTTGTTATTCAACAGGTTTATTGACTTCAATACCGGCTTCTTGAACAAAATCCTTGATATAAGATTTTGGGAAAGAGAAATTTATTTGACTCTCTGTTGCTTATCCCTTGTAATTCTAACATCAATACCTAAAAATTTGTTTATACCTTGAGCATCTGCTTCAATCCCTTTTAATAAATAATTCTTCTTAAGAGTAGCAATCGTCTTCTGTATAATGGATTCATTGTTTGCAGTAAAAATCATGTCATCAACAAACAGTCCTAACAAAGCAACAGTCTTACCCTTTGCCTTCATAATAAAAGTGGAAGGAAACGCACTACTCTTCTCAAAACCTACTTCAAATAATGTTGTAGAGAGAGTTTCGTGCCAAAGCCGACCAGCTTGTTTTAGACCATATAGACCACGGTTTAGCTTATATACCACCCTCTTACCGTGTGGTACCTTTATCGCAGAGGTATCAATACCGTCTGGAGGGAAAATGTACACATCGGTATCCAAAATACTGTTAAGATAAGCTGTGGTAAAATCGTATTGATGAAGATACCAACAGTTCGAAACAGCAGTGGAAAAGATGGAACGAACGATCTCAGCACGCAGCGTGGGTGAATACACTTCAAAATAAGTGTGTTCTGGCTGACGATCACCCCGAGCAACTAAACGACTTTTATAACGCCCATCTGCTTTCCTAGCGAAAACCCACCGAGTTGATATTGTAGCACCAAGAATCTCTGGATCATTCGTAATGATAGGCTCTGGAAACCATGTTTGCATAGAAGTATGAGAATCAAGTTCGCTTTGAATAGCAGCGGACCATTTCTCGTTGTCGGAAGACTTCATAGCTTGTTTATAAGAGTTTGGAATCGAAGATGATCATATCTGAACAGAACGAATAGCAACAGGGTGAATAAGTTCTGCAGCAACAAGTTTCTTTAATTGGGAACGAGAACGAGAAGCGATACCATCTCGAGGTAAAGAGTTCCATTTAGAAGAACGAGCCTTACGAATTTTGTGTGCAGACGTTTCATGTTTGTCAAGTTGAGGAATGGTGGACAATTTAGGTTCAGGAATGGATTGAGCAGCGGAAGCAGATGAAGATAAAGAAGAAGTGGAATCAAGATGATTAAGTTGAGAAGTTGAAGCAGCTGTTGATGCTGGGTTGGGAATAGATGAAGTAACAGAAACAGTAGGCTTCAAAGTTGATGGGATCGAGGTCGGATCGGACTTGAGAGTTTTAGATGATGGTAAACTTTCAATAGATATAGACTCTGACCGAATACGCTACTTTCGAGAAGACGTGATTGGTGGTAAAGATGAGGAAGTTGACTGGATATTTGCACTATCATCGGTACTTTGTGATCTCAAAGAAGGAGTCTTGCCGGTCACTTCTTTGGGGACAGGAGTAGGTTTGAGTTCCAACGGTGACGGGAGTGACTCTGGAGTGGATGGTTCAGCTAAGGTACAAGTTGGCAAGGGAAGGTTTGCCTTCAGCAGAAGCAGGATCAACAGCAGCAGTATCAGTTGAGTTGTCTGGAGTTTGAGCGGCAGCAGATGAATCAGAGCTCAACTTCACATGTGACTCGTCGTGCGCGTTTTCAGTCATAATGTTGGTGTTGTGAAAGAGAAGATACTCAGCATCATCTTTCAGTATCAGGATCAGTCTTTACCAAATCATGATCTGTACTGTAAATAACACCATGTAGATGATCATCATAATCCTATAAGAATATAAAACCCGAGAAATTACAAATGTCCACAGAACCCGTTAGATCGCCTATCTCAATGAAGGCAAGCAGAAAGAAACCTGGCAAAAGAGCCAGTGATTTAATGAAAAATAACGATGAAAGCAAGTCTTCGTCAGAAAAGTTTAAAAAACTTTTCGCTGACGACTTCGATTTCAGTGCAGTCGATGCACGTGCTAATCTATCGTTTGATAGAGATCACAGCATTAGAGCCCTCCAAGCTAATGAATGGTCCATTAGCAAAGATCACTCTAGACAATGCAGTTGCAAGTAGAATCGCGAAACCATGGATTGAGGCAATTTCAGCCCAAACTGTTGGTACTCAAGCGTATGATACTAATGAACATATCAAATGCTTGACACACACGCACTTTGTGAAGCACATTTTGCATTACAGATTTATTCAACCTGTACTCCAAAAGAAGTTCCCTTGTTAAAGGAGTTAATTCCGCTTACCCGTGAGAAATATTATTTACCACAATCAGTTCTATCTTTATTCAACTGCTTTGGCCACTTTAATACTAAAGTTGGTGAAGGATTAGAGATGTTGAATTAACTGTTCTTACCGCTCTAAAGCGTGCGAAAGCATACTATGAAATGAGTGAAAGGATTTTAACTGCAGAATCAAATGATTATATTGGTTATAATGACGTTCAACTTAACGATAGGTTTGAAGTTCCAATATTTGATGGTATTAGTCTTAATTTAATTAAGCCTGTTATTGCAAAACGATTGGAAGAGCTGTCAACGAAAGCAGTCCTTGTAGATGATGGAGTCTATGTTCTACCAAAGTATGATTCACGTTATACAGTAGCACAACAGACAAAGTTTATCCCGAATGACTATCCTGACAGACAAACTATCATGAATATGTTTACAATCATGGAATACCAGTCAACAGCTAGGTTAACTGAGGATCAGTTAAACTTAATTCAATCAGTTGGTGAATTTGTTGGTTTCGACGTGTATCGTCAACAACCAAATGAAGCAATTAGAGAATTTGTTGATATGTATAATGGTTTAACAACTATTCTAGACAATAGCTATAAGAAAATGTTTGCTACTAACTTTAACGTGGAGTTGACAAACAGTACCCTGTGAAGAGTACGATGCTTCAACCATGTTAAAGTTAGTGTAAGCAGGAGTTGTGTCAAATTTATTAACGTAGATTAGTAGACAGCTATCTTCTCCCAATCTTATTCTCAATGAATATAATTAATTAATTAAATTAGCTTCGTATATTAATACGTGTGCGTGTGTGTAAAGAAAATATATATTATAAAGAAATCAATTTGAAAACTAGGATAAAGAATCTGGTCAAGTAAAGTGGGAATCGACTACTTTATAGACAATTCACCTGGAATTACTTCCACTCCGATTCTTAATCCAGTTGTGTTTGTTATTACCCATATTGGGAGATTGCTACCTATTTCGGAATTGTATGATGGTAATTTATCATTTGATAAACATAATCATGCCACCTAATTACAATCCTCTGGATAATTCCTATTGCTACCCATAAATTAACATTGCTATTCGACCCGTGGGCTAATTAATATTCGGATACACCGGCCCTATGGTAGTGACAGCTTCTTTGCCTAAAATGATATTGTTAAACTAAAATCCTTTTCGCTTAATTGCTTACCTAAGAATCGCGGGTTCCGACACAAAATCATTATAAATTTTTTGAGTTTTTCACTTCGAGCTTTGCGATCTTGGAACAGTTGGCTCAGATTTGCAGGCTCTATTGCAGAAATACGCCAAAGCTGTTCATAAAAACTGATTAAAGAACAAGTAATTGTGTTAAGATGCCTCTTGATATACTGAAGTATGGAATCTTAGAGGGATTTGATAACATTCCATACTGGAATCAAATAAAGACATATGCACCATACTTAGTTGGTGCAACATTACTAAAGCTCTATACAAATGGATCATCGAATACTTGGGAGCGAAAATTACACGGTAAGGTTTATATCGTTACTGGTGGTACCAGTGGTATAGGTACTGCAGTTGTTAGAGAGTTGGCTACTCGAGGTGCTCAAATTGTTCTATTGACCTCACAGCTTTCCGAAGAATCGGATACAAGTGCAAAATCTTGGATTAGTGATTACATTGATGATCTAAGAGAGGCAACCAACAATCAATTAATATATGCAGAAGATTGCGACTTATCTTCCCTATATTCAATCAGAAAGTTTGCTACCAAATGGTTAGATAATTCTCCCGCTAGGAGGCTAGATGGAGTAATTTGTCTTGCTGCTGAATGTCTCCCTGTAAATAAGGTAAGACAAAATTCTGTTGATGGAATTGAAATTCAGATGGCTGTCAATTATCTTGGTCACTATCATTTACTCACTTTGTTGGAACCGGCGTTACGAGTTCAGCCTCCAGATAGAGATGTGAGGGTTCTTGTTGCTTCTTGCCTTTCACAATCACTAGGTTTTGTGGAAGTCAATGATTTACTTTGGGAAGAAAGAGGTTATCCATACAATAAACCATGGAAGGTATTTGGTTCATCGAAACTATTGCTCAATTTGTTTGCAAAAGAGTTCCAAAGGAAAGTTGAGAATACTCCACGGGCAGATAAACAGCCATGTGCGATTAGAGTTAATGTTGTCAATCCAGGAATTGTTCGGAGTCCAAGTACAAGAAGGTTTTTTTCCGCTGGATCTATTATTGGCCTTCTAATCTATATGATACTGTACCCTATAATTTGGCTACTTTTGAAATCTTGTGAACAAGGTGCAGAGTCTTTTATATTTGCAATAAACTCACCTAACCTACACACCATCAATGGAGGAAACTATATTAAAGAGTGTGATATTTTACCAAATGAAAGCAGACCTGAGCTAAGGGATGAGAAACTTCAGCAAGAAATTTTCACTATAACAGCCAAAAAGATTGAAGTGCTAGAAAAAATGAGTGCTATTAGACGTAACAAAAATAAGAAGAAGAATGAGAAGAGTGAATCCACCAAGACTTCTATTGATAGCCCAGTTAAGGGTACATCAGTTCCAAAAAAGAACGCTAAACAAAGTGAAATATTTGCATCTGCTTTTCAAGGAGAACCTTCGTTATACCCTGATTTAAGTAAATTTGGAGGAAATATTTCCGATGACATTGAAGCAGGAAGAGAAGCAAGATTACGTCGACTAGATGCGAAATACGAGCAAAGCAGACAGAGGAGAGCAAAAGCAGAGATCGAAAATGTTTCTTCTGTTGATTTTACTTCAGCTACTGCAAACTCTAATAGCCAGTCCAACAATGATTCAGCCAAAAAGACACAGACCTTGAAGAGCAAGACCCGTAAGGCCTGAAGGCCAGGAGACTGATCAATAACCGTGTTTAACCGATTGGGTTGCGTTTTTGCAGAGCGAAGTTGTGATGACTGATCTGGGGAAACTCTTAATATTGAATTTGTCGCGGTACCGGAATTAATGTGAAGCTTGAATTTGAGTGGTCTGAATAAAAATTTATTGATTTAGGCCTGTAAATTTATGAAAAATTATGAATCATCATCGAGAATTTGAGCTTTTAGCTTGCAGATCTGAAAAATGTGGATAGCTGCGTCCTTCGGTTCGTAACCTCCATTTACTGTTTGGCTTTCGCTTCCCCTCCCTTTTCTTCTTTAGCTAGTACGATGTTCTCCTCTTATATAAGGCAATCTAAAACAGCATTGAACATCATAACTAGATCAAGAATGTCTTCTAATTTAGCACCATTAGATAAATCTAAACTTACTATCACTAAGACTACAACCCCAAAGGAAAAGATTCCAAATGAGCAATTAGTTTTCGGTCAAACATTTACTGACCACATGCTTAAAATTGCTTTTAACAAGAAAGATGGTTGGCTAGCTCCAGAAATTGTTCCATATGGTCCATTGTCACTAGATCCTTCTTCATGTGTCTTCCATTACGCGTTCGAATTATTTGAAGGTTTAAAAGCTTATAAGGACAAGAACAATAACATTAGAATGTTTAGACCTGACAAGAATATGGCTAGAATGAACAAGTCAGCTGAAAGAATTTGTTTACCAACTTTTGACTCTGAAGTTCTTATGGATTTAATTGGTGAATTATTGAAGCTTGATCACAGATTCATTCCAAGTGAAAAAGGTTACTCTATGTATATCAGACCAACTTTGATCGGTACATCTCCAGGTTTAGGTGTTCATACACCAGATGAAGCATTACTATTTGTTATTTTATCACCAGTTGGTCCATATTATAAGACTGGTTTCAAAGCAGTTAGTTTAGAAGCAACTGATTATGCAACTAGAGCATGGCCAGGTGGTGTTGGTGATAAGAAATTAGGTGCTAATTATGCACCATGTGTTAAGCCTCAATTAGAAGCAGCAGAAAGAGGTTTCCAACAAAACTTATGGTTATTTGGTCCAGAAAAGAATGTTACTGAAGTTGGTACTATGAATTTCTTTGTTGTATTAAAGGATAGTAAGACTGGTAAGAATGAATTAGTTACTGCACCGCTAGATGGTACCATTTTAGAAGGTGTTACTAGAGATTCTATTTTGAGTTTAGCAAGAGAAAGATTAAATCCAGATGAATGGATTATCAGTGAGAGATATTGTAGTATTCATGAAATTGAAGAAAAAGCAGAAAAGGGTGAATTGATTGAAGCATTCGGTTCTGGTACTGCTGCAATTGTTTCACCAATTAAGAATATCAGTTTCCATGGTAAAGATATTACTGTTCCATTATTACCAGGTGAACAATCTGGTGCATTAACCAAACAATTTTTAACTTGGATTCAAGAATTACAATATGGTGATGTTGAATCTGACTGGTCTAGAGTTTACAAACTTGATGAATAAATTAATCATCCCCTAGCGATATTTATAATATGCATTATTTTTTTATTTATATATTCAAATTTCAACATTTAGTTGAGTTAGTTAGGTTTTTTGACAGCTTTCATGAGGTAATGGATTTAGCACTAGATCTACAATTTTATAGACCGCTCAGTACTCATGGATGTGCGAAAATAATCCTTTCACATTATCAAACCCCTTCCTCCACTTTTCTGAGTTATTTTGCATCTTTTCGATATGAAATTTGACTTTTATAAAATTGTTGAACAATTTATAGTCAATAAAGAGACTTTCAAATTAATCTTTCAAAATGAGATAAAACCAGTAATTAATCCAACAACAAGACAAATTTTGATTTTGGATTCATCTTTCAATCCACCTCATTTAGGTCACCTTTCGATGATTAAACAGGGAGTGATTGACATCAAGTCACCAGGGATCAATATTTCTACAATAAATCATAAATCAATATTACTGTTGTTTAGTGTTCACAATGCTGATAAGGGAAATGCGGAAGTTGCTAACTATTCTACTCGTCTTGAAATGATGAAAGAAATGTGTGATTTTATCGATGAAGAAATGGGACTTGCATGTGGAATAGGATTGACTAATGCAAGTTTATTTATTGACAAAGGAGAATTAATCTCTGCTTGGGTGGATGACCGAAATATCGAGAAGATATTCTTAGTAGGTTATGATACTGTTGTAAGAATTTTTGATCCTAAGTATTACCAAAATTCAGTAGATGAAGCAATGATATCTTTCTTTGCCAAAAGTAAGATTTGTGTCTTTTTGAGAGATATAGGGAATTGTGATTTTGAGTTGCAAAAGGAATACTTGCTAAAACTACAGCAAAAATGGGGAGCTGATAAGATATTTGTTACTCACGCAGATCATAGAGAGATGAAAATCAGTTCTTCTGCAATCCGAAGGAAGCTGAAGAGTGGTGATATTAGCTGGACCGAAGACGTTATACCAGCAATCCGAAGTCTATTGGAAAGTAAATCAGTAAAGGTTGACCACCATTAGAACTAAATCGTGGGTAGAGAGCTTGTATGAAAGATGTACGTCGATCGACCCAACATAAAGTGCATATGACAGTTTGGCAGTCGATCGACGGGCGGGTCTAGACTGAGGGTCTCTATGAATTACGTGTCCTTTTCTCAGACTGACTTTTCGTCCCCTCCCCTCATAATTAACCATAACTAACAATAATTAACGACCCGAGCCTCAGGGAGTCGCGAAACCGTCGCTGTGATTCGAACCGACCGTGACTTTTTCTACCGCTGGCTTTTCCACTCTTCACCTGACTTTTTCTCTTTCGCACCTTCTACTTTTTCTTCTCAATTTGCCACCCAGCACCACCCATACTGAGGGACAAGTTAAAGTAGGCGCTACATAAAGGCACTTATTACACCCCAAAAACACATATTTCTCTACTGTTTGTCTGATAGTATCAATTAGCTTTTTGCTTATTAACGTCAAAGACTACATTTACTGCAAATACTACGGTGAAACTCCTTAAAATTGCATATTTATCTCAATTTTTTGCCCTTTTGCCCTTTTTGCCCATCCCACTCCTGCCTTCAAAAATTTTACCCTAGGACTGCTTAGTTGCTTGTTTCTAAAATTACCCACGAACAGAAATTTCTCGAATAAAAATTTTTTAAATTTTTTCCTGAATTTCTCATTTTCTACAAATTTTTGATTTTCTTAACCCGCGAATTGCTACAATGTCTATTTCAATGAAAAGAAATTTAGCACAAGTTCATCAATCTGACACTAACTTAGTAGACAATTCTGTTGCTAAGAGACGTTGTCCTACAATATCTACTAAATCAATAGATTACACTAAATTTTACAAAAACCAAATAATCAATGCGTCATCTGATGATAATTCAGATTCATCACTAGATGATGATGAAGGTGATGTTGATTCAAACTTTTCGATAAAAGATCGTTCCCTCAAGGCTTTACATAGATCCTTAAGATTTGTTGCTCCTATTGACTCTAAACTATCAAGGGCTGTCTCCCAATACAGTGATAATGAAGAAGATTGTGAAGTTACTGAAGAGTCAACTACTTTGATTTCAAATAGAAAACATCGTGATACCTATGAATCAACTGATAATGACAAAAACATTTCACATCAGTTTGATTTGTCGAAAAAAAGATCTCAATCAACTACAGATATACTCAGTTTCAATTATTCAAGTAATAAAGGCGATCCTTCAAACGAAGAAAATTATATGAAAAATCAGACTAAAATCGATAATTTCATCACATTCAATAAAATGAAGCAAAATTCCATGTCTGTGCCTCAATCAGATTTTATTGCAAGATCTCGCTGTTTTAATTACTTGGTAACTGCAATTGATGAAGCTTGGGCCCGTTATTGTGATTCCACTTCTTATGATGAAGATGTTGCTTATGAATTGAGCGAGGATAATGAATTATCGATCCAGACAGCAAATACCCCTGTTTCTAATGCATACACTTCTGATGAGGACGATGGATACAAGTCTGAGTTCTCTGCAACCACTAGTGTCACAGAATATGATTCAGATTACCAAAATAAACCAAATCAAACTAAGGCTCGCTCATTTGGTATCATGAATTCAAATATTCATCAAGTCCAACACAATAGAAGGGTTTCTGAAGTTCCAGAAAATTTAAGGTTACAAGAGTTGAAAGATCGTTTCACAAAATCCAAGTATTTCTTAGAAGATTTAGTTGATTCAGATTCATATAATGATTGTATTGCATTCTGGAATAAATGGGATCTCATCAAGTATTCTATTGTTGATTTTGTAGAAGAAGATGAAGATGATGACGATGTTGAGAAGAAAATTGATGAACTGGAATCTGGTAGATTTGTTGGTTCACTTTCTTCTTACTGAGAAACAAATTACCAGAAAGAAAAAATCAAAAAAAAAAACTATAAAATATCAAAGTATTATATTCATGGTGTATATTAGAACGAACGGCGCAAAGAAAGTACGAAAAAAAGACATAAATTTGTATATAAATTAGGTTAGAACAAATTTATTGTTTATAACGTTGTATATTAGAAAACTAACAAAAAAATTATAACGACATAAGGGGATAAAAGGATATGACTACAATGATGATTTATGAAATGCTAAAGTGAAACACAAATTTATTTATGCAAAGATTATCGTTATAAAGTTATAGTTTACACCGGTGTCTTTGGTCTTAGTTGTTCAATCTCTTCATTGTAAGGAATTTTAGTACCTAAAGTTTCTAAATCTTTCTTGTACCGATCCGGTTCAAAATTATCAAGGATTATATCAGGTGACATGACAACCCACCCAGGTCTAACGCTAACATGTTTTTTCAAACCTGTTGATGTTGGTATAATGTGAAGTCTCCTAGTTGAAGATGAGAAATTTTCAACAACCTTATAAATTTGTGAAGGAACAGCAGAATTACCAGTTGTTGAATTCTCTAAGGCTAAATCAGTATTAACATTGCAATGAATCAAATCTTTATCAGTTGATCGACGTACTGTACCTGTAATACACATCCAACAATGCCATTGAACTTCTTCAAGTAATTGCTCTTCAGGTATATTCGATTCCTTTGGATAATAAACAGAGCTTTTATCAATTGGAATAAATACTAATTCCTCTGATCTTCTAAATTTTTTAGACCATGTATTTGAATCATTCATTAATGTTGATAATTCACTAATTTTTTGAGTAGATGCCCAAATAAATAAGAAACCTGGCTTTGCACAAAGTTTATCAATTGGTAATTTGGTTAATAATGGATAAATCAATTGATTTTCAGTTAATGCACCAATCATTATAACATCAAATTGTAGATCATGGTTATAAACCCATGAATTTAATGTTTTTGCCATTTCATCGGTTTTCACTCTTACACCATATGGTTTGGTAGCATATTTTGCTATTTGTTGTTCCTTTAATTTATATAATTTTTGAAGTTTAGGGTATCCTTCAACTTGATATTTTGCGTTTCTTATATACTTGAATGGTAGCTTCCCTGAATGTATATAATTATTGGAATAATCATTTTTGAAACAGTTATTACGTGAGTTTTTTTGTTCATTTTTATAACTAACTTCACTATATTCTGATCTATAATTTTTGTTAGTTATTGGGGTTGATGATACAATCACAGGTGAAAAAATTGAACTCATTGATAAGGTTGGAATGATTTGAAATTTTGAGTCTTTAGATGATAAACATAATCCGTTTGCTGATGGTAGACTAAAACTTGGATTTTTCGTATTAAGACGTTTGATGCGCAAGGGTGAGAAAGTTGGTGTTTGTATTAGATATGTATTTTTAGCATCTAAGTTTTGCTTTGGATTAAGTTGCAACTGTAAATGTAACCGATCTTTCATATTCCAAGTAACCTTTTTCTTTTTAGTTTCTTTATTGACTGAATTTTTCTTTAATGATTTTTGGAAAGCAAACGATAAAGTTGGCTTTTCAAATTTAACTTTTTCAGTTTGAATATCTTTGGTTGGAGTCGCAACTGTTTCGGACATTGTTTGCTTTTTTTAATGCTATCAGATAAGAGTCAAATTAAAGCAAATTTGATCTGTATAAATGATTGATAACTGATTAAAACCTATAAACTAGTGCCAGTAATCAAATAATGTTGTAGTCTCAATTCTTGGAACTTGTTCCCAGTGTAAGATATACAAAATTGTGAAAAGACAGTAAAACAGTAGCTGAGCCTGAAGCTGTTTCAGAGTTTCACATGAAGTTTTGTGAAACCGCGCAATTGCATTGTTTCAATTCTCAAACTTAACCCTGAAGGCTCAGTTCTTCAAGAAGTCGTTTAATTTCTTTGTATCACAAATAAACCGATCTACCCCTTTGAGACAGAAAAGATGACTGAAAGTAAACTAATCGTTTTAGAATTTTGCAACTCTCATTTTAAAGTTAGTAAAAAGATGTTCTACTGTTAAAAAGATTTCTATGTTGCCCAATACTAAATTATCTTCATTACGAAAAAATCGGACATGAATATAGATAATGTCAGATCAGTCTAATCGTTCAGTAAACACCCCTCCCCATCAAGTAGATACTGATTAAATATGTAATCTCCAAACGGTAAGTGGGGATCAGTTATAATCTTGTCAATTTTAATTTAATTAGTTTTCCTGATTGGGAAATATTATCAAATTTTGCCAATTTCGAGAACAGTTGGAAATATCTTTTTATTGGTGAACACTACGTATCAAAACCGTTGTTTTTCTGCTAATTATTCCTTTTTTTCGTTCAGCAGAAAATAAGGGGTAGTTCTTTGATTTGGTACTACAAAGTTGTCGATAAACTTGTTTGCGCCGCCAGGGGGAAAAAGAAAAGTTAGCATGTTTATATTAAAATACCATTCAATATGCAGTAACTTATAAATACCGAGGATTCTTCTCCCTGTATTGTGTATCTTTTACCAAAATCACCTTGGTATTTTAATCAACTAAACCTATACTTTCATTTATTCTAAATTAAAATGCAATTTAACCTAAAGTCACTCTTTTCAATTTCCGTTGCTATTCAAGCGACTCATGCTCTCGCAGAACCACATTTAGAATCTCACCCTGATGTTAAAATTATTTATACTACTGTCACTGTATGGGATCATCCTATTGCTATTCCAACAGGTATTGAATTTGAGGATACCGACGAAGATCACACTTACCCATTATCTTTTCAATATAGTAAAGCTTTGAGTTCTGCTTATTCTTCATTTGCTCCAACTACATTAGATACCGTTTACATTTCCAGTGTTTCTTCAGTCACCGATCAAACTGAAACGTCAGTTGCTGATCCAACTACTGAAGCAACAACAGCTGAGGTCACTACCGCTGTTGCACAATCAACAACTCAAAATAGTGTTTTCGATACCTCAGTACATAACGGTATTGCAACTTTCTATTCCGTTAGTGCTGATAATTGTGGAACCACATCAACTGACAATGACTTTGTTTGTGCAATTTCTCAGCAAATGTATAATACACTTGCCAACAGTGAATCCATTTCCGAATACTGTGGTCATATGATCAACATCACTTATAATAACAAGACTATTCAAGTTAAAGTTGTCGATTCTTGTGTTTCTTGTGACGCAAATCATCTTGATTTATCACCAGCTGCATTTAACTCTCTTGCAAATCCTGATCTTGGTGTTATTGATATCCAATGGACTTGGGCTTAAACACCTTTTTTTATAATACCTCTTTTCTTTAGTTTTTTCTTTTTTCAAATATTAAATAACTATATTGTATATGCGATACATAAACCCGCTTAGAAAAAAATAAATAAATTTTTGGAAAAAAACGACACTTTCAATACAAGGAAATCATGCTTAATTTCTTGCCCATGGAACAAATCTAGACGCTGGTGATTGAATACCTTCTTGCTTTGGAACATATTCAATTCTATGGTACGAGTTCAAATTTTTTCTTAAAACGATTTGATAACAAGTAGCAGAACCCTGTCTTGAAATGATTGTAGAATAAGAAAGGAAAAATTCCCAAATTCTGTACCACTTGGAACCATATTTACTTGTAATCTTTTCCTTGTTGGAAATCCAGTTTTTATACCATCTCCATAACGTAGCAGAATAATGAACACCAATATTATCGATGGAAACAGTTTCAAACCCAGCAGCTTCTAAACTGCTTACAACAAAATCTAAAGGAGTTGAAGCATCTGCACCTGGGAAGATGTATTTGTTCATAAATAAACCCCAAATTAAATCTTCATATTGCCATGACTTTCTTAAACCTGCATATTGTAAAAAGAAAATACCATCATCATCTAACATATCATGAACTTGCTTAACAAAGGAAGAAAAATGTTTGATACCAACGTGTTCAGCCATCTCTAGACAAGTAATTTTGTCATATTTACCACCATTTGGAGGTAATGGTGCATCTCTATAATCACAACAAACAATTCTAGATTGTTTTGAGTCAATACCATATTTCTTTAACCAATCATTACCCCATTTGGTTTGATTCTTACCTAAAGTAACACCAGTAACTTCTGCACCATATTGCGATGAAGCAAATGAAGCCAAAGTACCCCAACCACAACCTAAATCAAGTACCTTTTCACCTTTTTTCAAATCAATTTTTTCACAAACAACTTTCAATTTGTTATCTTGTAATTGTTCTAAGGATTCTTCAGAATTGATATCATGGATAATACCTGAAGTGTAAATCATTCTTGGACCTAAAAACCATTCGTAGAAATCATCACCTCTATCATAATGATCTCTAACTTGTTCTTCATCTTGAGATCTAGTGTGCATAATAACTTCTGGAATCATACCAAAAAGGAAGAATTTGAATAAACCTAGAGTAAATGAGAATTGAGCCCAATCATGTCTATATTCCATAACATCTAGAGCATCACCTTTAAAGGAAACTTTATTTGCAAAATACAATTCATGGAATGTTTCCATTGGAATTTTGTTGTTACCTCTGTATTTGTTTGCCAACTCTTCATCGTGAAATTCTAGGTAAAATTCGACACCTCTATTTGGTAATTTAACTCTCTCATTTAATCTTGGTGAATAAGTAGATAAGACCGTCCACCAAACCATTAAAATTGGAATAGCAGTAATAATGAAGAAAAAAACAAAAGTTTTGAAACCTAAACCTAAAGATCTAGTTAAATAAAATGGAACAAACAACATGATTGATAAAAGGATCCAGTTGTTGAAATGTTTAGACCCTGGACCATCTGCAGGCAATGGTGCATTTTTGATTGCAGGATAATTTGTGGTTTGCAAACCACAATCAAAAGATTTCAATTCTTCCATTGTTAGTTGCAATTGAATATAAAAGAATGATAAGAGTTTAATGGAAGAAGATTTTAGTATTTGCAAAGATGGTATGAGGACAGCAACGCGGAAGGCCCCTGGAAGTAGTTAAAGTGGACGCAATATATTGCTCTACTTCAGACGCGTCGCCAATTTATTTGCAAGCTCTATTGATATTTTTTTTCCAATATTAATGATGGAATTGTTGAGCCTCCGGATTTATAATTTTGCAAATTGGTACAAATTTTTTTAAGATCTTTGTATTGAGAAGAAAGTTCAATATATATATTGACCAAGCTAAGTGGAGAACGAATCATATCAAAGATACTTACTCAAAATGAAGTTAGATACTACTTATATGAGATATTTGAATCAGGATGACTGGAAAGTTTTACAAGCAGTTGAAAGAGGATCATTTAATCATGAAGTTGTTCCAACCAAATTGATTGCACAATTGGCACATTTGAAAAGTGGTATGGGTAACACGAACAAAGCAATATCTGATTTAGCGAAAATTAATCTTATATCCCGATTGAGGAATGCAAGTTATGATGGTTATCGAATTACTTATAATGGATTTGATTATGTTGCATTGAAAACAATTCATCAACATGGTAATATTGAGGAACTTGAACATACAATTGGTGTTGGTAAAGAATCAGATATTTATAGTTGTAAAACGAAAGAAGGAGAAAAGAGAGTTTTAAAAATTCATAGATTAGGTAGGGTTAGTTTTAGAACTGTTCGAAATAAGCGTGATTATTTGAAGATAGGCAAAGGTGGATCATGGATGTATTTATCCAAACTTGCAGCACAAAAGGAATACGAATTTATGAGTATATTATATCACAATAACTTTGATGTTCCTAGACCATTTGATTGTTCAAGACATCAAGTTTTAATGGAGAGAATTAATGGGTTCCCAATGAAACAATTATATGAATATAAGGAAGTTGAAAAGTTGTATAGTGAATTAATGAAGTTTATTGTTAAATTAGGTAAACAAGGATTAATTCATTGTGATTATAATGAATATAATATAATGATTGTTGATAATAAAGATGAAGATTTACCGAAAAGTGATAAAAGATTTGTTGTTATTGATTTCCCACAATGTATTAGTATTGAACATCCTGATGCTGAATTCTATTTTAAAAGAGATGTTGATTGTGTGAGAAGATTTTTCAAACGTAGATTCAATTATTCACCTGAAAAGATTGATAATTCTATGTTGGATGAAGAAGGATTTGGTGTAGGTTTTAAATATGGATATCCTGTTTTCAATAGAGATATTAAAAGAGAAGGTGATTTAGATGTTCAAGTAAAGGCTTCTGGATATAAGAGAAAATTAAATAATGAAGATTTAGAACTACAAAATGCTGTCAAGAGTATGAATGTAGAAGATGATGAATGGGATAGTGAAGAGGAGGAATTTGAAGAATCAGAAAACGAGAGTGAAGTTGATTACACTGAATGGGATAGTGAAGAAGTTGAAGATGATATTAAGGATGAAAATAACGTTGATAATGATGAGGAGAATGAACGTATAATTGAGGCATTGAGTAGTGGTGTTGGTAATTTGAAGATGGATGCATTAGGGAATTATATTTTAGAAGAATAGTTTAGCTATGCATATATTATATAATTGGACATTTGTAAATTAAAGTTTGAATTCGACATTAATGTAAATTTGTGTTCAACGTTGGTTACTGTGGCCACGGAAATAGCGGTCGATTGTTGTCCGCCAAAGATAATGTGAGGAGTGTGTACCACACTGGGAACTACAAATTCGAGGGACCCTGGGAGAAAGTGGGGGTGAAAGTGGGGGTGAAAGTGGGGGTGCGGGACCGTTATACGGTTCGTTTGCACCAAAGGCCGGTGTCGTTTTCCATTAATTCGTCGTCGTTCCACTGGTCGCGGGTGAATTTAGGGGAATGAAATTAGCATCAGTGACGTTTCCTGTAATCAAGCTTATAATCAATTTACTCTGACTTGGAATCAAAACGTGTCGACATGTCGACGTGTTGGCTGCTTTCTCTCTTTTCATTCTCTTCTAACTCTTCCTTTTCTTCAAATCTTCTACTTTTTTCTACTCAAATATAATACAAGTAATACCTGCTACCCCAATGTTCTCCGCATTAAGACAATCCGCAAAGGCTACCAGATCTTTTACTAGATTCCAATCTACTTTTACCATCCCAGAAAAGCAAATGGGTGTTATCTTTGAAACTCATGGTGGTCCATTAGAATATAAAGAGATTCCAGTTCCAAAACCAAAAGCTAATGAAATCTTAATTAATGTCAAATACTCTGGTGTTTGTCACACTGATTTACATGCTTGGAAAGGTGATTGGCCTTTAGCTGCAAAATTACCATTAGTTGGTGGTCATGAAGGTGCAGGTGTTGTTGTTGCTAAGGGTGCTTCCGTTACCAATTTTGAAATTGGTGATTATGCTGGTATTAAATGGTTAAATGGTTCTTGTATGTCCTGTGAATTTTGTGAACAAGGTGATGAATCTAACTGTGAAAAGGCAGATTTATCTGGTTACACTCATGATGGTTCTTTCCAACAATATGCAACTGCTGATGCAATTCAAGCTGCAAAAATTCCAAAGGGTACCGATTTAGCTGATGTTTCTCCAATCTTATGTGCTGGTGTTACCGTTTACAAGGCTTTAAAAACTGCTGATTTAAGAGCAGGCCAATGGGTTGCTATTTCCGGTGCTGCTGGTGGTTTAGGTTCTCTTGCTGTTCAATATGCAAAGGCAATGGGTTTAAGAGTTTTAGGTATTGATGGTGGTGATGCAAAGAAAGATTTATTCCACGAATTAGGTGGTGATGTTTTCATTGATTTTACCAAATCAAAAGATTTAGTTGCTGATATTAAAGCAGCAACTAACGGTTTAGGTCCACATGGTGTTATTAATGTTTCTGTCTCTGAAAAAGCAATCTCTCAATCTTGTGATTATGTTAGATCAACTGGTAAGGTCGTTCTTGTCGGTTTACCTTCCGGTGCAATTTGTAAATCTGATGTTTTCCAACACGTTGTTAAATCTATTCAAATTAAAGGTTCTTATGTTGGTAACAGAGCAGACACTAGAGAAGCGCTAGAATTCTTCTCCGAAGGTAAGGTTAAATCTCCAATCAAAATTGTTGGTTTATCCGAATTAGCTCACGTTTACGAATTGATGGAACAAGGTAAGATTTTAGGTAGATACGTTGTTGATACTTCCAAATAAAGAGCTTCTTAAGTACTTAATGATAATGACTTATTTATTTATTTCTTTCTCTCTAGTTAAAGATTCGCAGACTCAAATACTTGTAGTTTAAACTTGAAGCTTTTTCCATTTTTAGTCACGTGAGCAGTTGGATCATATAGATTATGCTTGACAACTCCCAGCATAAATCCATATAACATTGATTCTAGAAATAAACCTAGTATAAATCAAATGTCTTGGGAACAACATCGCTTCTCCTTCTCACCTCGTGCCCGTGGTTGTTATCTAGTTACAGATGAAGTCACAAGGAATCTTCCATCATTTAAAAATTACAAAGTAGGAATACTAAATTTATTCCTCCAACATACTTCAGCAGCTATATCACTTAATGAAAACTGTGATCCTGATGTAAGAACGGATATGACTACAGCTTTGAATAACCTTGTTCCTGATGATGAAGGTGAAGTTTTCATTCATACTGATGAAGGTCCTGATGATATGTCAGGTCATGCTAAATCTTCCATAGTTGGAGTATCACTATCAATACCTATTTCAAACGGTCGTTTAGCATTGGGAACTTGGCAAGGTATATATTTAATGGAATTCAGAAACTACAGGCACACCAGGTATTGTGTTGCTACAATTCAAGGTGAGAAGAATTTATAGTTAACCTCTAACTACTCAATAGTTTTACTTTTTAATAATTCAAACCTACCCTTTATCAGTAATATAAATACTGGATGTAACTCAATTCGAAGGACAAATTAGGGCTAATGTGCATAATTTGGTCAGATAATTTCAGTGTCCATTACTATATATATGGCAGTTGAAAAAAATCTAACGGTTTTTAGCCCTTCAATAAATTTCAAGATGTCATGCTATTTTTCCGTCTGCACAATTAGGTTAAGTCATCTAAAGCAGCTTTCACTTTGTTTTCCATACATATTCGTCGCTTCCATTTTATCAAACCCTCAAACAATCAAGGGAAAATGAAAACCGAAAATATTCAACTCCCGAAACAAATGGACTATAATGACGGTGAATCCATTTTCAAATTACCTAGTGGAATGACAAAGAAAAGAAAAGGTCAATCTGAAGAAGAGTACTTATTTCAAAAAAATCTATTGTGGAACTCAGGTCCAGTGGTTCAAAACCATACTTTCATTACTGATTACGTTGAAAAAGTCTCACATAAAATCAAAAATGATAAAACTTACTCTATATCTGAGGTTTCAAAAATTGAGAGAGAAAATGCCTTACATGGACTTGAAAGGCTTTATTTTGAAAGGAAGTATGATCGATGTTTAGAAGAAGCTACATTGATGAAACAAAATATTTTCTCACAAAATCCTGATCTAGATCTTAAGGCAAAGAAAAACAAAAATTTGAATAGAATTGTTAATGAATTAGACTCTATTTCTAACACATGTTTGAAAAAAATCCAATCTCAAAATGAAATTAATGTATCAAACTTATAAACTATACGTATATCCTAATCTCTATCGCTCCGACATTTCTCTTTTTCATGTCAGCTTCTAATTTATCTTCGGGGTCATTTAATATTTCATCTATTACTCCAACAGTTTTGGTGTATGTGTCAACCTTGAAATTTTCATTTTGAAAATATATCCCAATATTCAAAACTTTTTGTAGACATTTACCCATTCCTTTGACAGTAACATAATTGATCTTCTTAGAAACATTACCACGTCGCACCAAATTCCCTCTCTTATTTGGTATCTCTTCTAATTTGATAATCATCTTATTTATCCTTTTCACAGCAGACATAAACGGCGTGGAAGATTTCACATATATAGTCGTATCAAGTTCAGTATATGAAAATCGTTTCAAAGGAGAATGTTTTATCACTTGCCCTTTAGGTTTCATTTTATGGTCAGTTGTGAATTCAATTCTTTGAAGTTTATTGTGTGCATGCTAGAAAGTCAAAAAATTATAATCTCACAATATATCGATCGTCAGTGTCGCATCAATCCGATTTTGTGGAACATAGCTCACCCAACCTAAACATACTGTCACAACAGATACTTACAAAGAAGCACAATGTCTAGCAAAGATAAGAAACTGATCGAGTATGCACTAGGATCTTCCGAGTATATAGATCAATTTATACCCATCATTAAATCAGAATTGATTGCTAATGGAAAACTTGATGATTTGATAGATAAATTAGAATCAGTTAGTATGGAACAAGAATCGGAACTACAAAATATTGCATTTGGATCAATTGATGATATTTTGGATTGCGTATCAGTGATTCATAAGATTGACGATAGTTGTGATAATCTTGGCAAGAAAGTGTCATCGATAAACAAAAGTCTAAATAAATCAGGAAAACTATTACTTGAAGAAAAGAGAAACGTTTTAAGCATCAAACAAACAAAGCAAAGGATTGAAGATACAAATGCTAAAATAAATTCTTGTTTAGAGGTATTGGATCTGATAAACAAGATCTCTGGACTGATTAAAACGGAAGATTTTTATAGAGCACTGATTGTGTTGAAATCATTACGTCAAAACAGACATACCGACACATACAGTTTTGTTGATAAATTTTACAACTCAATTCCATCATTCAAAATGTTGATTGTTGATGAAACTTTTAATCAATTGAATAAGTGGTTGAATTTGAGTATTGAAAAGAATTTGGTCGAATTTGGTGAATTGATTTTCGATAACTTCAGCAACATAAACAACAACTGGTTCCATAAACAAAACAAAAATCTTGATTTGATTAGCTTTAAAGTTAACACGCCAGTGGAACTCTCATTTAGAAGTAGTGAATTTTTGTATTTTGATCCATTGAAAGCTTTAAATGTTGAATTGCAGCCTTTTTATCATTCAATTATAGTTTTTAAGGAGTTAAACCAATTGAATGAATTGAAAGAATATTTTTCCAACGATATGGTGAGAAGAGTGGATCATTTATTTATTCCTATTAAGGATTCAATAAGTAAACTTAAAGTTTTTTCGAGTAATGAATCTCTGAAAATCAATCTCTTTTCAGTATGTTCATTTTCAATAATTGACAAGATTATTAATGAAAGGACAAACTTTGAGATAAGAAATATTGATGAAATTAACAATACATTCAACTCTGTACAAAAAAATCTATTACCAATCTTGAGAAACCATATTGAGTATTACGAATTTGATGATTTGGATGATTTCGTTGGACTTAATGATATTTTAGGTAATTACTACCAAATATTGACATACCACAATTTCAATTCTGAGCCTGTTTACAAGATTTTGCTTAAACTATTCAACAAGTTTGTCAATAAACTTGTTGATAATTTTCGAAAGCACTATTCCCTTCTATCATTACAAGATAATGCACAATCTATGATTGTTGAGAACATTCGAGATTACAATGAAATTTGCAACGATGCTTTTAGTAAATTACCAAATGAGGAGAGATTCCCAGTATCTCTCCCATTTTCTGCAGTATACTTAGATACATGTCAACTTTTGAGACAGTTTATAAATGATATTTACACTTTTGTTTCTCAATATTACACAAACGATATCAATTTGATCATTGGGAAAATTGGAAAATCAATAGATGATGTTCTTTCCAATATTGTTTTAAAAGATTTAGATGATAAAATCAAATCAACATATAAAGAAGTTGTTTCACAAAATTTGATAAACCTTGATTTTTATCTCAAATCCATTCCAGAAATTGAAAACTATCTAAATACATCGAATAATTCGATTATTATGAGAACCAGGGTATCTTCAAACTTAATAAAATTATCCTCCATCAGTGATTACCAAAAGACAAGAAGACTTGCCATTGAAAGTATGTTTACGTTGATAGATAGCAAAATACACTCATTGTTTGATATGGTCGATTTTGAGTGGGATACTGATGAAGTAAAATCAACACCAAATACTAGTTTGATTGATATGATTGAATTCTTGCAAGGCTCTTTCAGACTTAATTTTTCCCATCTTCCTGAATCTGTTAAATCCCTCTTATTACTCAAAATTCTTGATAAAATTTCCAAGTTTTTAAACGACTCAATTCTTGAAACGGATTACGTAACTGAAGCTTCAGTTAATAACTTCTCTAAAGATTTGACTTATATCAAAAACTCTATTGTAAAATTTTTTGATAATGATTCCGAAGTTAGGGAGAGTTCATTAGAATCATTGAAAAATTTATTCTTGAAGTCAGAGCAAATTGTCAATCTGTTTAACGAAGGTAACCTAGAAAATTACAAAATCGACGAGATTAGATACAGACAATTCAATAAAATTGAAAAAGATGAGGCCGTTACATTGATAAAGAAATTAAGAGTTGAGATTGAAGAGTCAGATGATATTTCTGATGTTGTTTCGATGGTAGATACTCTACAAGATGACACCAAATCAATATTTGGATTGAAAAGGTCAGGTACCTTCAAATTTTCAAGATCTTAATTTTATAGAGATTACATAAACTTTTCTGTACTAAGTAAATTAGATTCCCACCCTAACCAATCGCTTGTTGTATTCGGGATTAAACCCATTTTGTTGAGTTTCCATAAACCCACCATTAAGTTACCAACGCATGATAAAACATATATGCCTTTCATTATATTGATGTCGTATGTATCTACTTGGGCATCAATACTTGATTCTACTGCCTCAAACCTTGAATTAACTTCAAACATCTCCTTGAATGTGTTTATAAACAACATAAACAGCATCATTATAGGAATAACTTGAATATCATTCGGAGACATGTAATTCATACCAAAATTCATGAAAATATTTTTACCTGGGGTAGCAGCAAGTTCCCAAAGTTTCTTCTTCTTAAATTTCACTAATTGTATGTTTTCAGATAATCTTTTAGTTGTTGTAGGTGAATTTGAATTTGTATTAAAATTCCCTGCATCCAAGTCAGAGTACACTAATGGAGAATACCCTTTGGGCAAAGGCAACTTTTCTTTTTGGTCACCCTTTCCTAGGTAAGCCTGTATTATTTCATCTTCATTATTGTAAAGCTCAGACCAATGCATTCGTCAGGATGTTAGATTTGTTGATCATGGAAATACTTGTAAACTACACGTTAAAGTCGAAAACGCATTACATAAGGCACGCTAAAAAATAGTACATTATCGTGTGTATGAGAAACCCTAACTTCTTATTAAATGTGACGTGTAACTTCGATTTTTCAACAAGCTGGATATTTATCAATGAATAGATTACTTATTTGTGGCCCCAAAGGATTCAATAAGAAGCAGTTCGTAGAGTCTTTATTTGGTGAAGATAAGGAATTTGAAAACGTGATCCCTGATGGCTCACAAGCTGGAACAATTGTCACAGAACTCACATTGTCAACTACATACTACACTATAAAAGCTGAAGTTTTCATTGATGAACCTGAAAGTGATACAGGATTAGAATATAAAAAATGGCTTGAAGAACTCCTTGATCTGGAAGCAAGGGAGTTGCGAGATTCAGTGCAATTTATAATTTTAATCTTTAATAATGAAGCAGAGTATGACTCTTGCCAAAATCATATTGACAAGTTGAACAAAATGATGGATGAAGAAAATTTTCCCCAGTGGGATGGCAACACAGTAGTGGTTTTAGCAGACCGTGTAAACTTTGCAAATGAGGAATATGAATGGTCAAGCTTCGAAGAGGTACGTGAACTTGTACGGCTCGTCAATTGGCGGGAAATGGAAAAAAGAATTCCACTGTCAATTGATGGAGAGCCAGGTGACGTAGATTTTGACACTGCCCTGGCTAATCTACGAGACGCTAAGGTAAGAAACAAAGGTGTAATCACAGATAATAATAAAGCTCTTGTTAAATCTATCCTTGATTCATTTACTTCCTAGCTGAGAAATAAAATAGACAATGACATCTTCAATTAATCGTTCATTGGTGCAAACCGTTCGTTATGCGAAACAAAAACAGCTTTATTTGCATCAACTTTCTAATCATTTGACAAAGGTATCATTTTCAGAAAATCCAGATAAATTGCATTTTGGCTTTTTGAAGCCGCAATTAATTGGTAAAGATCTTTCTAAAGTTCTTATCACCCCAGACAATTTTGAAGAACACAGAGATTTTTTGCCAGTTTTACACAAAATGGTCAAAAATCACGTAGCTGAAGATCAAACTTATATTGTGGATGCTATGAATTATCCTGGATCTCATATGGCTATAGGTGATTTTAAAGTCATCCTTGACTTTATGAATCAAAGGCCAGAAATGCCAAACACTATTGGTTTTATAAGAGTCAATGAGGACATGGAAATGGTTCCCGATAGTTACGAAGAAAATGATATGTACACATTGTGTAATATAGATGGCGTCATCAAGTTATCTGATTATATGAATGAAAAGATTCATGATTATCTTTAGTTTCTATTTCTAATTACGTCCTTTAATGATATTTAAATAAAGTTTATGATCGATATCAAACAAAACACTTACCTTTGTTTAACATAATCTTCAAGTAAATTGATAAGCAATACGCTTTTATCTTCTCCCAAATTATGCATCATTGATGCCAATTTTTCGTCCACTTGTAAGATCAGATTATCTAGAGGAGAAACTAACGCTAAATGATTGATTTTGTTCAATGCGATATGAATTGCGTAAATAATTTTGGCTTTCTCTAAATCGAAAAAGTCAGAAAATAAAGGACAATCTCGTACTTCAGCATAAGAAAACACAATACTGATTTGATCCACATAATCATGTGATTCCTGATCGTTGAACAACTCCTTCAATTTCGATGCGTGTTGAATTCCTTGTTTAATTGTATATTCTCCATGATCTAAACTCTGCAACAATCGTACAACTTCAAGTCTAAACAAAATCTTATAATTTTCTTTGAAAAGTGTAGGATAATTGATATTTATCAAATCAATCACTTCATCGTATTGGTTTTGTTGTATTAACTCCCTAATCTTCTCTTTGAATTCACAAAGCTCAAAATTTTTTTTCCTTACTTCACTTACATCTTCGTTTCTTAAATCCAGTATATCCTTTTCAAAACCTTTAGCGGTTCTGGCAAATCCATTGTGTTTTAAATATCCCATCACTATACTATCAATGAAATTAATTTCAGATTTTGGATTCTCGATGAACTTACTAGTTTCAATATCATTCATGACTTCTTTTTTATTTCTTTTAACATAGTATTCAATATCAAATTTGAATAGGTTTTTCGGATCATCACCGAGATTTAGTCTAGCACCAGTCCAAGATCCAAAGCATACACACGGTAGCAATCCTTTCGAGTTATTATTACCTTCAAATCCTTTATTTAAAAAGCTATCTACTGATCCATGACTATCCAAGTAATTTCCATTTTTTGTTATGAAAAATTCATCTTTGATTTGGTTGAACCCTAATCCAATTGTGTCTCCTTTTCCAAAACTACAAAATGTTTTATCTTCTCTTTTCCGATTCCATGCAGTAAATAATCCAGACTTACCATACCAACTTACTACCCTATCGTCTGGTACTCGAAGATCAATATTTTTAATCTTAATGTCTGTAAGTTTTCGCTTGTCTTCTTTGATGAATCCTATTGCCAGATCGATTTCATTACCTGCACCTTCTGTTATTGTAACTTCAAAATAAAAGATTCCTAGCAGAAGAGATGGTAAGTAGTCTAATGGTACAGTTACAATACCACCTTTATTTGAACTTCTTGGATATATATTGAAAAAATTATTTTCAATAAGTCCCGTTTTTATAGTCAGTGAATCATCAGAAAGATCAAGTTGATTGATTCCTTCCAAATTCCAACCCTTTGGTATTCGCAAGTCAAATATTGAGTTATCAGAGCTTATCTCATCTTTCTTCCTATTAGTAGGGATTTCATCTAAGTAGTAACCACCATATGAAGTATCTAAGTCAACATTATTTGATTTCGAAACAGAATCCATACCTTCCATAGTATCTATTTCCTTTGTCTTGGAAGAATAGATTAATTCTAAGACCTTTGATAAATACTCCTCATTTTGTGGATTTCCATCAAGGAAATAGCTGGGATATTTCCCCAAATATGCTGCAGTGATTAATTGATTGAGTTTACGCCATCTAATTGTTTCAGGCATCAACTTTTTATTAAAAGTATCTTCTTTGTGGTTGAAGCTACTACCTATTGCTTGTAATTGGATATAATAAGGAATAGAACATGACCTTGTCATAATATTATCCTCAAAATGGGTTTGGGTAAAGATAAGAGATTGAATAAATCGGTGATGTAATCTTATCTCAGTATCTTGAGACCTGGAGAAAGTGCGCATTTAAGGGGCTTTTATTTACAATATTATGTGGGAATTAGCAATAGCTTTGAATACACAATACTTACATTAGTCCTTGTTAGTGTTTGTTTTTTTATTGGAGCCCGTTGAGGAGAAATATATTCACCTTGTAAATAATATACAATCATGATGTTTTTATAGAAAGATGTAGAATCTAGCAGTTGATGCGATTAGAAAAAGAGTATAATGACAAACGTAGAATCAATACATTTAGTATCTGTAGTGTTCTGGCTTGAATGGACCTTGTTCTGGTAAAGCTAAATATTCAGCTTGAACTGGAGATAATTTAGTTAATTTGACACCTAAATGGTCTAAATGACATCTTGCGACGGTTTCGTCTAAGATCTTTGGTAAAATGTGAACACCGACGGTGAATGGACCAGTCTTTTCAAATTCAGGGTATTGAGTTCTGAAATCAGCATCATTAGCCTTGAATAAAGCAATTTGAGCTAAAACTTGATTAGAGAAAGAACATGACATAACGAAGGAAGCGTGACCAGTAGCACAACCTAAGTTGACTAATCTACCATCTGCTAATAAGATGATGTGTCTACCAGACTTCATTAAAAATCTGTCAACTTGTGGTTTAATATTAACACATTCAACAGCGTTAGCTCTTAACCATGCAACATCAATTTCAATGTCGAAATGACCAATGTTACAGACGATAGCATCTTCTGGCATATGTTCAAAATGAGCACCAGTAATGATATCTCTACAACCAGTAGTGGTAACAAAGATTTGACCAATACTTGCAACGTTTTCCATGGTGTTAACTTCGTAACCAGAAACAGCTGCTTGTAAAGCATTAATTGGATCAACTTCGGTAACAATAACTCTTGCACCCATACCTCTTAAAGCCATAGCGCAACCTTTACCAACATCACCAAAACCTGCAACGACAGCAACCTTACCTGCAATCATAACATCAGTAGCTCTCTTAATACCATCAATTAAAGATTCTCTACAACCGTATAAGTTATCGAACTTAGACTTAGTAACAGAATCGTTGACATTGATAGCTGGAACCTTCAATTGACCATCTTTGATCATCTTGTATAAATTGTGAACACCAGTAGTAGTTTCTTCAGATAAACCGAAACAACCTTCTAACATTTCTGGGTATTTATCATGAACAATTTTGGTCAAATCACCACCATCATCTAAAATTAAATTTAATTTCTTACCATCCTTGAAAGCGAATAATTGTTGTTCAATACACCATTCGTATTCTTCTTCGGTTTCACCCTTCCAAGCGAAAACTGGAACACCAGATGCAGCAATTGCAGCTGCTGCATGATCTTGAGTAGAGTAAATGTTACAAGAAGACCAAGTAACTTCTGCACCTAAAGCAACTAAAGTTTCAATAAGGACAGCAGTTTGAACAGTCATATGTAAACAACCTGCAATTCTAGCACCTTTCAATGGTTGAGATGGACCGTACTTCTTTCTGATGTACATTAAACCTGGCATTTCATTTTCAGATAATTCGATATCTTTTCTACCGAATGCAGCAAGAGAAATATCTGCGACTTTGTAAGTTTGAGATGGTGCGGACATGTTGTTATTTGATTGTTCGTTCTAAGTTTAAAGGGAGGAAAAAGGGGAGTGAAAAAGGTGTAGTGGATGTAAGTAGATGTTTAAATACTCTACCTCGACGCAATTCACATGCGTAATTCGTTGGTGAAAAAAAAAACGATACCATGAAGGAATTACTGCATGTGAAAAATTTTCTTTTCCTGTAAAATGGGAACGAGCGGAACGAATAAACGATATCAAGAAAGGGTCATCTGCGACAGAAATTTATGTCGCGGCCATGTACTCACGTGACTGAGAGACATCTGTTAGGGAGGGAGGCGTAATATGTAAAGTTTGTTTGGTACGGTACACATGAGCTAGAGATACAAAGAGATGGCACAGACAATCCAGGCTGTTCAGTCCTGGACACTTCCATCACGAGGTCTGTATTCGATCCCTTGTGCATATAGATCATTTTTGATGTCGTCAGGAAGCTTACCGGAAACTCTGACTGCGTAGAATCCAGGAACAAAGTTCTCGATTCTTAGCCACTTGGCCACCCAAGACTCACTTGATCCTCTCACTGCAACAAGACCTTCAAAAGTAGGAGATGCACATTCCCTTATTACATCGTCATTGTCTTGAAAATGTAGCACTGATTCACAATTTGGGCATCCTTCATTTCTAAATTGACTTAGACTCTGCACTATTCCACAAAGTAAACAGGCCCTATTAAGTTTTGGAGCAGTTCTCCCTCTTTTAACAGCAGACATTGTTAATGTTAGATGTAAGTAACTATTGACAATGTATTGAGGAAAGTATTCTTCAAAAAGATATTATCTTGTGGAATCAAAAATTGAATTGTTGATGTGCACAGTTCGAGCTTAGTGAAATTTGTTATTTCGCTAGCTAATGCACCTAGCAGCTTAGATCATGAAACCATATATATATACAGTTAAATATCAGAAATTTAATTTGATTAAACGACAATCAACAATCTTGTACATACATCCAAAAATATGTTGTCGATTAAATTGCATAGACCTATTATAAATCAATTTCGAACACATTCGAGAACATCAGCTAAAAGATATATTTCATTCGAACCTATAATTGACTCACTTAACCATGCATCTGAAATGATGATTCAAATTCATGCTGACACAAGTCTACCTTGGTGGGTATTTATACCTTTAACAACATTTGCGATGCGTACATGTTTCACACTTCCTATTGCAATATATCAACGTAAGGGACTACGAAAACAGAATGAACTTCGTCCAATAATTCAAGCCACTACTCCCGTATTGAGGGCCAAACTTGCATCCATTGCTCAACGTGAACAGGCAAAATCAGCATCTGAAATTCCAAATGAAAGGGCAACATTAACTGCTGAAAAAATCATGATATTAGCTGCAAAGGAGAAAATCAAACGACAAAAAAGTCTTTTCAAAAAATATGGTTGTCAAACATGGAAGATGATGTTATTACCTGCTGTTCAAATACCTTTATGGGTTTCATTTTCTTATATATTTAGAAATATAACGGGTTGGTCTGATTTTGGAAGGGCAAATATTGATACCTCATTAACGAATGAACAGTTTTTACATTTACATGATCTATCAGTGAGTGATCCATACTTTATTCTTCCAATAACATTGGGTATTGTTGCATTATGTAATGCAGAATGGAATTTCAAAACAGCAGATTTGATGCAATTAACTACTAGAGGTAAAAAGAATAGTTTAAGACCAACTGCATTTGACGTTGTTATTAATTTATCTAGATCATCATTGATATTTTTAACTGCTGTAGCTACTCAAGCACCAGCGGCATTAGTAATATATTGGATCAGTTCAAATGCATATTCATTATTCCAGAATATTCTTTTAGATAAATTATTGCCTCTTAGATACTCTCCGTATGATAGATTCCACAATCCTATTAAAGAACAAAAATTTGAACCTGTAATGACTAAATAAATTCATGTCTATAAATAAAACGATGTAACTTATAATCATACGTTTTGAACCATTTCCCAATCAAATCATAAACAAGCAAACTTTCAACACGATCACTCATATCACGTTTTAAAAATTGTCTTGAAAATGTTGCATATCCGTAAGCACCAAAGAAAATGGTAAATAAAGGTTGACCTTTAAGATTTGATAGGTTCCCATCTTTGACACTGTATTGAGTTGCTTCACCTATTTCACTGTCTGATATTTCAATAATGACACCTCTAGCTTGAGATACATCTGACCAAACAACATCTCCTATTTGAAGATTTAATGAATTCCAGATTTTAACATTTTCAATTTCTTCATCTTCAATGAGTTCATGTCCAACTTTTTGTAAAATGTATTGATTGTAAGTTGTTTTACGAATAATTCGTTGTTCCCAAATATTTTCTAAAGTTTCCCAATTTTGTCTATTCATATAACCTCCACAAATTATTACTTGACCTTGAATATTACTCATTCTTTCAACACAAACAACTTTAACACCGTTGATATCTTTATAAATAATTTGATCTTGGCCTTCAAACCTTCCCATTCCATCAAAGCGAGACTCTGCATTACCAAAATAACTTCGGAACTTTTTCATTAAATAAAATCGATCCTTTTCAGGGAATGTTCCTAAAACAGGTGGCAATTCATCTTCTCGTAGTAAATATGTTGCCTTTCCATTATTAAGCATAAATCTTGTAACTCCATTTTCCCTTATACAAGCACCATAATCATTAAATTCTACACCTTTAATTCCTAATAATTTAGTTAATTTCTCTAATATAACATAATTGTGATTATTCATCATAAATGAATCTCCACAATAATGTCTTAAGATACTTTTATCTTCTAAATTTGGAGGAAATATTGATGGTAAATCAGAGCAATGCAATCGAGCAGCATTATTTTTTATAGATTCTATTAGAATATTTGAAAGGAAAATCACTTTTTCACAAGTTGAAGAGAATTTTTGCATTTTATAGAGGAACATTATTTTCTTAAGAACACGATGTCGTATCAGGAGCAATTCATGATACCGAGTATCAAATAGTGATAGATTTAATAAAGTATCTTCTAAATCTGTTTCTATTGATTCATTAGAATTTAACTTTTGATAAAATTCAAATGCTTCAAGTTGTTTACCAGATTCTAATATATTTGAAGCGATGTAAATTCTATCAAGTCTTGAATTTCTAGTTCTTTGTAATTGTTTGAAATCTTTCTGATAGAGGAATCCATGATGAAAAAGTTTTTCAGTAATATGTAAAGTTTCACTTAACAATGAAGGCACATAGTTTGAAAAATTAGAATAAACACGAGCTAAACCCTTTTGAATTGATTCATTATTATTATTAATTGATATTTCAGTTATTAGACTTTTCAAAAACTTATCATCATTTTTCTTCCTTCTAAAATATTGGAAACAAGTTTCTCCGCTTTTCAAATATTTCTTGTATGTTAGTGTATGTGGATTGTAATCTGAAAGAAACCATAATTTACGGACTTTAGGCCACCAAACAGTGTCAGATGTAAATTTATTGTAATAGCATTTGCAAGTAATGGCAAGATTGAATATATCCTCTAATTGAATTAAATTTGTGATTCTAATCCAAACTTCAAAAGGGAAAATATCATTCATTGATTAAATTTGATGATTTTAAAAGTTTTGTGGGGGGAGAAGAATATTATCAAAATGAAAAAGAGCGCTTTGAAAACTCAACCAATATATATAACTGTATTAAGCATATTAACATACAATGCAAGAGGGTTTAATGGTATAAAAGTACAATCTAAAATATTTATACAGGTTGAGTTAATAGAAGTAATAAATGTTAGCTTAATGGTTTCATTATTTCATCGTAGAGCATTTTTTTTAATTGAGGAATTGTCAATTGATCTTTAACTCTATCAAAATCAAAGAAATCATCTGGTAGTTTTTCAGCTGTTGGTTCATCATTCGGTTCATGATAAAATGCTACATAAGGATGATTCAAAGCTTCTTCTACTGTTATTCTCTTCTTAGGATTGAAAGTAAGTAATTTTTCTAAAAGATCAGTTGCATCAGGATTTGCATTTGGAAATAGTTCATTAAATGGTTTTTTTCTTTTGAAAGGTAACATTCTTAAATATTCTTTTGCTCGCCTTGATTTAATTGCATTAAAATCTTCTATACTTGGAGTACCTAATATATCAATAATTAATGCAAGTTGATTATGATAATCAGTACCTGGGAAAAGTGGTCTACCAGATAACATTTCAGCTAATATACAACCAACTGACCAAACATCAATTGCAGTTGTATATTCTTGGAAAGTTAACATAATTTCAGGAGCTCTATACCATCTTGTAGCAACATATTCAGTCATAAAACCAAAATTATCTTCTTGAGAAGCCACACTTCTAGCTAAACCAAAATCACAAACTTTTAAATCACAATTTGAATTTAATAATAAATTTGAAGGTTTTAAATCTCTATGTAAAACATTTGCAGAATGTAAAGCTTTTAAAGCTCTTAAAGTTTGATAAATAAAATATTGACAATGATTATCAGTAAGTTTTTGAGTTCTAATAACTCTATGAAGATCTGTTTCCATTAGTTCTTGTATTAAATAAACTTCATTAAAACTTTCAAAATCGTAAGGTATTTGAATATCAAGTATTGAAATTATATTTTCATGATTAAAATGTTTTAATAATTTTAGTTCCCTCAAAGTTCTTAAACAAAACATTGTCCTTTCAAAAGGCTGTATCTTCTTTATTGCAACTTTATGTTTTGTGGGTTTATAAATTGCAGAACAAACTATACCATAAGCACCTTCACCAACGATTTCTTTAATTTCATAATAATCAGATACATTAAATGTGACCCTTGTTGTTTGTGAATCCGACATTGTAAATTTAATTTGAAATGCGAATATGTCGTAACTTTAATGTTACCCTGAATTGAAAAGTGGGTAGGAAGGGGGGATAGAATGGGATGCAAAGAATTCTTTTTAGGCGTTGAATCGGATCTGATTAGTACAGGAGAAGGGTTCAAAAAGAAGATTGGATCTAAAGTTCACCAGATTTATGATTATGGAAACTGAGAAATCAGGTACATTAATTTATTAGCACTAATATTAGTTGAGGAACAAAATTGGGTCTTTGGAACCACCAGTGAATCTGTGACAAAACAAAATATCAATATCTCGGTCCAGATCTAAATATAGTGCAGGGGGGCTGAAAACTGCAATGCGGGAAGTTTGAAAAGTTTAAGCTGGGGCTATTGTTCAGCAAGGGCTTCCGAGCAGAGACAACGTCAGGTTGGCGAATTAGGAAGGTTCTGCAGAACAGGTGGTTATAGTTGGACAAAGGAAGCCAGATTGTAGTTAGCATAGGGTGGTCTACAAAGTCAGTGGGTACTAACATCAGGCTGCACGCATATATATATGACTGGTTAGCAGACTGGCTGGGTTGCTAGCTCCAGCTAAAGAAGCAACTGCAAAGCAAATCAATTTACCTCAGCAGCTAAAGCTTTAGAATTTAATTCCCAAATTTCTATTCCATTCTATTCTTTCTATTTCCATAATATTTAAATCCGTTCAATTTTTAATTTTTAATTGTCTAATTGCCTCCACTTGTCGCGAAACGCGAAAAATAAAAATTATTGAGGTCCAGACCAATGCGGTATCACGTGCACAAAGCGAGGGCTGGTGGGGCACAACACGAACCCTGAATGTGCGTCCTTTTTCCCCCAATGGGGCAAGACCCAGCTCTGGTGCGACACTAGTCACTATTGGGTGTAGAGTGAAAAATAATTATACTTCACAACTATTGCAGGTTTAACAACTTTCTTTTGTTTCCCTTTCACAACTCTAATATAATCAACAAAATGGTTAGCAATATTTCCAAGAAGAGAAAGCTCGTAGCTGATGGTGTCTTTTACGCTGAATTAAATGAATTCTTCACCAGAGAATTACCAGAAGAAGGTTATGCTGGTTGTGAAGTTAAGATTACTCCAACTAAGACTGAAGTCATTATCAAAGCAACTAGAACTGCTGACGTTTTGGGTGAAAAGGGTAGAAGAATCAGAGAATTAACTGCTTTAATTCAAAAGAGATTTAACTTAACTCCAGGTTCTATTATCCTTTACGCTGAAAGAGTTCAAAACAGAGGTTTATCTGCTGCAACTCAATGTGAATCCTTAAAATTCAAATTATTAAACGGTTTAGCTGTTAGAAGAGCAGCTTACGGTGTTATTAGAAATGTTATGGAATCCGGTGCAAAGGGTGTTGAAGTTATCATTTCTGGTAAATCTAAGGGTGCTAGAGCAAAGGCAATGAAATTCGGTTCTGGTTTCATGATTCACTCTGGTCAACCAGTTAATGATTTCATTGAAGTTGCAACTAGACACGTTCTTTTAAGACAAGGTGTTCTTGGTTTAAAAGTTAAAATTATGAAAGATCCAGCTCAAAACAAGAAGGGTCCTAGAGCATTACCAGATTATGTCAATGTTATTGAACCAAAGGAAGATGAAAGAATTGAAGAACCATCTGTTATTGTTCACAAGGTTTATGTTCCACCAGCTGAAGACTCTGAATAATTGTTTCTCATTTTTAACTAAATAATTATATAAATTATTCAAATAAACCCTTTTTTTTTCTCTTCTCGATCTGATCGATTACATTATAGTGAAAAGTTAACACAGCTTTTATTATTTATTTAGATTTTTTCAATTTAAAAATACAGGTTACAAAAATTTCTACTAAAATGTAGTTAGTTAGACAATTTAGCCTCATAAATTGCAATTCAAAATATTATTTAATTACTCTGCAGAATTTAATCTTCTCTTCTGTTCTCTTTGATAATACATATTTAATAATTCGATTGCTCTATCAACAGCAGCTTTGGTACCAACTAATGTAATTTCTCTTTCATCTTCATTTTCATTCTCATTCTCAATAGCAACAGCACAATGAGATTGATTTCTAATTTCTTGAATTCTTGATCCTCGTTTACCTATTAAAGCTCCAATATATTCATTCGGGAAACTAATTTTTTTAATAATTTCTTTACCAACAATTCTTGGATCATCCCTATTCAAATTTGAACTATGGTTATTTCTTGAAAATCTTGGTTCTAATGGACTACATGGATGATAATATAAAGTAGATGTAGTTCCTTGATAATCTCTTAATAAATAATTTGAAATATCATATAATGCATTCCTTAAATTATCAAATGTACCTTGAAGTTCAATAGATCTTTCATTAGAATTTTCCAAAAAATCTTTTGATGCAACCATCTTAATATTATTGTCTTCTTGAAGTGATCTAATTCTCTCACCACCTTTACCAATTAAGGTACCAATTTGAGAATTTGGAATTAATAATCTTAAAAATAAATTGGTTCTAAATTCTTCACTTTTATAATTTGGTCTTGGTGATAACGGACGTAAAGGTGGATATTCATAACTAATTAATCTTAAAGGATTAGTATTATTGGCTTCACATTCATCAATTGTAATTAAATTTGCTTCTAAAACAAATTTGGCAATATTAACTAATGCATCTGCAATATTTTCAACTCTACCAGAAATTGTTAAAATACGATCAATACAACCATCAACAACTTTCGAAACACCAGCTTTAATATCAAATTGATCTCTTATTTTACTAATATTTGAACCTTCCTTACCAATAATTGCTCCCGCTTCCCTTCTAGAAACCAAAACACGATAAGTAATTAATGATTTGTCTAAATCAACAGAATCAGTTTCATTATTATTATTGTTAACTTGGTTGATGTTGGTGTTAGTGGTTGAATCTAAATATCCTGGTCCATTGACATTTATATCTGAATTAATAGTGGTGTCAAATAAAGAATCTGATGTAGTCATATTGATTGTGCGTTAGATTCTATCGTTTGCTCAGCAATTGTTAAATGTGTAATTCTTCAACATCAAAAGCCAGAGAGAATATTATATCACTCAAACTTTCAAATTGCCACTTGCGAAATTTGAAAAAATTCAAAAATTGATTTCGAGTCAACAGATCTGTCGGCCTAAACTCCACTGAGTTCCACACAACTCGCAAATTTGGGGAATACGTCCAAACATTTAGCCACAATTAGTTATTAAAGCTCGTCTAAATGGGGAACCATGCTGATTATTCTAATTTTGATTCAAATATAAGCAAAGAATCAGCTTTACAATTACTTCTAGATTCTTATGATGCTTTAGCCTCATCTCAGACAAATTGGGTAGCTAATCTGGCAAATTGTAGTTCCTTACTTTATTTTTGTTATAAAGATACAGGTGTTAATTGGGCTGGTTTCTACATACGTGATCCTGAAACTGACGATTGTCTGATTCTGGGTCCTTTTATGGGCAAAGTTGCATGTCAATCAATTAGAATTGGTACCGGAGTTTGTGGCACGGCAGCTGATACTATGAAAACACAATTAGTCCCAGATGTTCATCAATTTCCAGGACATATTGCATGTGATGGTGATACTAAAAGTGAAATTGTTGTTCCAATTATTCAAAATGGAATTCTTAGAGGAGTTATGGATCTTGATTGTTTGAAACTTGATGGATTTGATGAAACTGATAAAAAATACCTCGAAGAATTAGCAAATAGAATTGCAAATACTTGCAAATTTTAAACAATATCATTCAATGCAATATCTTTATATTCATGTTTCAATCTCCTGTATTTTATAAAAATTTCAGATGCTATTATCGCAGATACTGATCCACAAATATTTGCTAAAATATCGAATCCATCAAATTGTCTAAAGGGAGATATCAAATGTTGAATAAATTCACTCCCTATAGCACCTAAAATTGTACATGTTACAAATGTGATTCCTCGCAATTTCCAGTAATGATCAGTTTTTATAGTCCAAAAAAATCCCAATGTCATTAGGAAAAACATAATGAAATGTAGTAATTTGTCATACGGTAAGGAGATTTTAGCAAATCCTAAATACAAAGATATCAAGCATGTGATAGAAAATGCAATAAGAACCTTTATGCGTATGGAGAACATTGCTCTGATCATTGAAAGGCAGTAGAAATTATCTTCCAAATTTGCATATAAACTGAAATTCGATAGTGGTGGGTGTGGTGGCTTGGACCAGATTTTTCTGCACCCGACTCCGGAACTTTATTCATTTTGAGCACTCTTCATCAACAAAGTATGCGAGAGAGACAGGAATGAGTAAAGTACATTGTGGGATTTGTCATAGTGACCGGAGTTTTGAGGGGTTCTACTGTGCAAGTTGTACAAGTTTCCGACTGTTGAAATATAGGTTGAATTTGATCCATTTCCAATCTACCAATGGAAGAGCTACAAATGATATTAATCATGTGCTTGATTTATGTTCGGAAAAAAAGAGTAGGAAGTTCTTGGAGGCTTACTTGAATGGAGAATCCGAATCAATGGTCAATGAAGTAAATAATGATTCGATTGCTCGTTTGGCGTTTATGTTAATGAATATGAACACAATGACACAAATCAATCAATTGGACGAAGTTTGGGATATCGTACAAAAGAGACAAGAGGAAAATGAAAAATTGGCAGCTAGATTGATAGATCTGTCGAATCGGAAGAAACATCTTGAAGAAAGAAAAAATCAAGTACTAATGGATGATTTACTAGTGGTGAACAACGAATTGGTTTCACAGCAATTGATTGACTTACAATATATAACTATAAAAAAAACACAAGACATTCAAATATTTCAGATCTTAAATTGGTGGATGTTGGAAGAAAATAAAGAACGGATAAGTTTGATGTCTATCCCTATTATACCTGTCACAAATCTTACTCGTTATCACATGAGTATAGTTTTAGAATCATTCCTCAAAACATGTCAATTTCTTAAAGTACTTAGCAATGTTTATGAAATTAGACTAGCTCATCCTATGGGGACTTTTCAAAATCAACTACGAGTAGGAGATAGAGTACTAAATGTAAGAGATTTGACAAGATTCTCGGACTTGAGTAACTACGGGCGAAAAGAGTTGTGCATCTGCATAGCAAAGATATTGCAAAACATTATCAAATTAATTCTATACCTTGATCCAGAATACAGATCAACTGAGTTGAGTTTCCATGATCTTCTCCGCTTTGATAAATTATTGATTCATATAGTTTCTGTTCTCAAAAACAATATTAACTATGAGAGTATGTTGCAAAATGAACAAACAATACCAATTATTGAAAATGTGCCGAAGCTGTTTAACTGGTTTCATAGAAAAGAATCTAGACTAACTGCAAAGGAAGCGAGTGAAACTATACAGATAATTCCCCAAACAGAAAAAGTGGCCACTCTCAGATTTCAACGATCGCTTGAGCTTTCAGCTTTGAAGGACCCCGATTCCCTCTCCCCTCCATTTCTTCCACCTGTTGCTGTTGATGCCTGGGAGTTGCTAACAAAGGGGAAACTAATTGATGCTCTTGTTGAACTCTTAGTGCCCGACACGTGACCAAGCATAGTCGATCGTCTTCACAGATTAGTAGTTGCAGTTTGCGCGATGGCTGCTTTAGTTGCACCCAGACGGTACGCCCTAAACACACTTTATTTGGCTGCTTCAGCTTACGTAGGGGCAGGATAGATATGCAACATCAAGTCACGCTTGCAACACACCAGAATGCTTTCGGACAAAGAACTATGTATGTATTCATTCTTATAAATAATTATCAAAGATTGCTACTAACACATATAATCTTTTTTTTGAATAGATGAATTAAACAAGAAAGCAGTTACGCAAGGTTTCAACATTAAGCCACATTTAGATTACAATACTGTTGGTGGTGTCAATGGTCCCTTGGTTATTCTAGAAAATGTCAAATTCCCAACCTATAATGAAATTGTTGATTTAACATTGCCTGATGGAACAACTAGAGCAGGTCAAGTTTTGGAAGTTAGAGGTGATAAGGCTGTCGTTCAAGTTTTTGAAGGTACTTCAGGTATTGACGTTAAGAAAACCAGAGTTGAATTTACAGGTTCAAGTTTAAAAATTCCAGTTTCGGAAGATATGCTTGGTAGAATTTTTGACGGTTCAGGTAGACCAATAGATAATGGTCCAAGAGTTTTCGCAGACGACTACTTAGATATTAATGGATCTCCAATTAATCCTTATGCCAGAATTTATCCAGAAGAAATGATTTCAACTGGTATTTCAGCAATTGATACAATGAACTCTATTGCAAGAGGTCAAAAGATTCCAATTTTCTCTGCTTCCGGTTTACCGCATAATGAGATTGCTGCCCAAATTTGTAGACAAGCAGGTTTGGTTAGACCAACTAAGGATGTCCATGATGGACATGAAGAGAATTTCTCTATTGTATTTGCCGCAATGGGTGTAAATTTAGAAACTTCTAGATTTTTCAAACAGGATTTTGAAGAAAATGGATCTCTTGAAAGAACTTCTTTATTCTTAAACTTAGCTAATGATCCAACAATTGAAAGAATCATTACTCCAAGATTAGCATTAACTACAGCTGAATACTTGGCATATCAAACAGAAAGGCATGTTTTGACAATTTTAACTGATATGTCATCTTATGCTGATGCATTAAGAGAAGTTTCCGCTGCGAGAGAAGAAGTGCCAGGTAGAAGAGGTTATCCAGGTTATATGTATACCGATTTATCAACCATTTATGAAAGAGCAGGTAGAGTTGAAGGTAGAAACGGTTCAATTACTCAAATCCCTATTTTAACTATGCCTAACGATGATATCACTCACCCAATTCCTGATTTGACAGGTTATATTACTGAAGGTCAAATTTCTGTCGATAGACAATTAGATAACAGAGGTATTTACCCACCAATTAACGTGTTACCATCCTTATCTAGATTAATGAAGTCAGCAATTGGTGAAGGGATGACAAGAAAGGATCATGGTGATGTGTCTAATCAATTGTACGCTAAGTATGCTATTGGTAGAGATGCTGCTGCTATGAAAGCTGTTGTTGGTGAAGAAGCCCTTTCAACGGAAGATAAGCTTTCCCTTGAATTTTTAGAAAAATTCGAAAAGACTTTCATTTCTCAAGGTGCATATGAAAACAGAACCATTTTTGAGTCACTAGATTTGGCTTGGTCTTTATTGAGAATTTATCCAAAGGAAATGTTAAACAGAATTTCTCCAAAAATTTTGGATGAATTCTACGATCGTGAAAGAGAGAATGACGATGATGACAAGGACGAAGATGAAGACAGAAGTAATTGATCTCAAAATTTCGTATATATAATACAACCTATTTATAAATGTGTAAAAAACTTTTAACCCGTACAAAATTAATAATAAATCAAATAATTATCACGCGTCCTAACAACCACTAATAAGGGACTATTGTAAACAGTATAATATTCATTGTTGGTACATCCCCAGTTCACTAAAATGCTTGGTCTACTAAACCTACCGACAGAAATTCAACAAAAGATATTTCTTCGAGTTCCTCATGAACTACGTCAAACTTGTCGAAGCTTTGTTGTTATGTACAATGATCTTTACATGAATATGTTCATTTCCAAATTTGGAGAAAAGGGAATGAAGAATATCCAAAATGTATTACCAGCTTTGAAAGACTATATCAAATCATTTGATTACTGGAGAGGGGCAATCAGGAAGATAACAGAGAGAAACTACAATTTGAAAGATACAGATGATGTGAACTCAATATACGTTAGAGACTCGTGGAAATTGATATATGGAGTATTTACGAACAGGAGGTTTTATGTTGATTATATTGATTACGATGTTGAAGCAACTGGTATGATGAATACCGTCAATGTCAATAAATCTATTGAATTGATACCTGGGTTATACAATTGTTCAATCGGTGTTATAATTAAGGATAAATCAGCATTAAATACCACAAATATAAAGATTACTGATCAATATGGCGCAATCAAATTAGACTACGTTTCCCCTAGTCATCTTAGTGAATTGCTACCTCAAGATAAATTTATACTTCTTAACTTAGGTGATTTTGAAGTGAGTAATCCTGAAATCAAAATACAAGACATTGAAGCTCGATCAGAAAAGCCAGCTGACAGCTCAATTGTCAAAATGGATCTTCAAGTAAAGGAACTCAATGTACTTTTCAAATCTAGCTACATTCTTTGTTTCGTTGATATAAACATGTATCAAGACAAAGATTCTTATTTTGATGTTGGTAAAAGTAAATTGGTATGCAAAAATGAAAAATTTTGGTTTGCTTGGTGGATTGTGAATCAAGAGCCAAGAGTTTATAATGTGGTCAATACGCTACTCAAAAGACTATATCGAAGTATTGACAATGAAGATGCTTCTTCTGAAGAAATTGATTCTCTTGATATTGATACATACAATCAGAAATTTTACTCAAAGTTTAATGAACGTGGTGAGTTATTGGTGCGCCAATTTGGTTTCACTACTCCGAAAAGCAGGAGAAGGTATATGGAATGGCAAGAATCTTTGAAACAAAAATCGATTAGATCTGCTGACCAAAATACCAACGAACCGTTAAGATGGAAGATGAATACAATTGTAGATTTATAAATTTGAAGAATAGTTCACAGGCCTAGTATTCTCAAAGTCTCATTATTCTTTGTCCGAGTGACGAGCCACAATATTTACATGTGTGTGCATCGAAACATTTCCAGGTTCGGACATACTTTCAATGGTTCTTCAACGTTGCACTACTATTTTCTTGTTTCTGCTGTTATTCTTTGAATGAGTGTTTCAGATGGACTCCGTGCTAGAAATAACGCAAGTGAAGACCTACCACATCTACATAGACAGCCTTCAAGGTTGGATGAAAGACTTACAAAAGGACAAAAATTAGATATCCGGGCACATCAAAGAACATATCAAGGGGCATACATTCGGACCTGTATTGGATGTTTCTCATTTAGTTTACTTATCATGAAATTGTTTTCACGTGAATTTATGTCTATCGGTTTGGTTTTCCAAGTTTACGGTCTATTATTATGCGTAATTGGATATTCAAGAGGAATGAATATGGATCTCTATTTTCTTGATTTTACTGGAGATAGATGGTATTCAGAGGTTGAGGAAAGCAGTCAAGATATAGTAGATGGACATATAGAAGTAGATAACAAGTATTATTTCAAAACCAGTGGGAACTACGTCTTGCTATTGACGGTATTGACATGCGCATGTTATATTGTTATGTTTATTTTATTGGCAATTATGTAGAAAGAAGTATATAATGGGTTTAGGCAAATTTAATTATGAATGGAAGATTTCTATTAATTAATGGAAAACATTTCAACTAATCTTCCTTGACACCACCTGTACCTGCAGTTTCAGCCTTTTCAATAGAAGATTTATCGGTCTTAACATCACCACCAGTTAAACCAGCAAGAAAAGATGGTGGAGCAGTAAATGGTCTTTTCAAGTCACCAACTGCTGGTTTACCCAACAGATGAATCTTAACAATATTAGATTCGAAGGCACTCTTAATTGGGGTAATAGATTGCATAACTAATGGGTTAGCATACTTCATGTATAAGTGCATGAACCCAGTCATTGCCAAACCAGTAAAAACTCCTTTGATTGCAGAATCAATTTGCTTCAAATCATAGTCCTTAACTGTTGTGACGACTAATTTTTCCTGTGTTTCACCTGCCATTTTGTTTGCTGGTTCTAAGTACTTGAGAGTAGTTAAATCATTTTTTTTCACAATAGTATATCTAACATATAAGTAGATCAATAAAGTAATAGTTTGGCCAACAACAAAAGCTAATCTAACATAGAAAAGAGTATCGGGATTCTCAAAATCCAGTCTTTTGGAGACTTGCATACCAACAAGCATAAGCACAAGATTACTAACTGCAGGATTCATTGCTAAAAGTTGAACTTGAATTTGCTTGAAGAAAGAAAAGTCTATACAAAATGATTATCACCAATGTGTATTAGATTAAAGTTGTGAAAAAATGCGAAGTGGCCAATATTAGCGACAAATTTACATCGTAGTGCTGGCCATGGGCGAAACTTTGATATTGAGCGTCTATCGACGCTGTCGCGTCTTGCTTTATTCATTTGGCATGTGCATTTCGCGTTTGTGTATAACCTCTTTGTTGTTTGAAGCACGTTTGAACCACGAAGAGAAGCGTTGTTTACTGTGCTTGTAATCAGTTCTAAGCACAAGGGAGGTACGTGAACAAGGCTAATAGAAATGCCTTCTTTGAACCCATCTACGACTTTCCCGATAAACAAGCGTAAAAGACAACTCAATTCCCCTCATAGAAGTGTGGACATAGACATTGATATGGATGAAGATACAAACAATGATGATACCAATAATGTTCACGAAGATATTGAAAAAAGCGAAGGCTTCTTGATGGATGTTAGCAGCAGCATTTTGAATGATATAAATAATAAAGAAAATATAATGGAAGATTACGCCTGCTCAACTCCAATGCATAAAGCGTATCGTCAAAATGATAACATTGTGAATAAAGGTAACATCACAAGTACTTCATCTCCTAATATGAGGAAGTTTTCACTTCGTCGAAGCACCGGACTGTTAAATTTATCAATTGAAGCAAGTCCCACAACTGAACGAATACTCAACTCAAATTCGAAGAACAAAAATGAAGAAATGCTGAAAAGTTTTAATGAACTATCTTTTAATGCATCATCAAACTCATTTCAAAAAAAATCTAATTCCATATTTGATACACCAACAACAAGTAATTCTCCTATGCTTTCACTACTATCAAATCGGAGGACATCTTCACATATGCAAAAAAAACTAGAGAAAAAAATAGAGAAATACAAGGGTAAGCTTTCTAACGTATCAATTAAAAAGTTATCACCGATCAAATTGTCTAAAAACAATCCATTTAAATCAAATCAGACATCTACTAATGATACCGATAGTAAAATGAATCATGTTCATTTACAACATATACCATCTAATAATAGTTCCATAATGCATGTTGATAATGGCATAGATATAGATGACGATGAAGAAGAAGATGCATCTCCTTCTAAACATGCCTTTACAAATAAATCCGTACGGCCATTTACAACAGGATCTTTATTAAACAATAATTTGCATAATGACGATAAAGCATCATTTTCAGCACCTCCAATTGATTTGGAATTTGTTAAACCTTTACAGATTGCCTTTACCTCTAATGGTCTTAAAAGCAAATCGAATACTAAAAGGATGAAGAATACTATGCCGGAAACTCCAATGAAGAGACCACCCATTTTGGTTAATCTTGATAAAATTCGAACCAAAAACGTCAACTCTGCTCCTGTTAATTCAACACCGAATTCTACTTTCAACGAAAACTCATCATTATTTACTAAAAATCTATCCAATTTAACAGATCATACAAACATTTCGAAATTAAGTGCAATTAATACCACTGATCTACAAAATTGTTTAAAAAAGTATTCTGGTCAAGATAATGCTGATGAAGATGATGGTAATGTTCATGATAATATCGATATAGGGTTTTTTAGTGGAGATTCAATGAATTTTGAAGCACCGAGAATTCCACCAACTAGTGGATCATCATATTGGCAGCGTGCAGATTCAAGGAATACATCTGCACAATCATTGATAAAGGAGAATGCAGTTTTCATACCTCCACCTGGAATACATAAAAATTATTCAAGTTCTCCCAAAACACCAAATGAATTTGAATTTTTGAAACCTTCAGTTGATGATAGTTTAATAACTGAACCTGAAAGCGATCATCATTTGCTTCATAAATTTGGTAATTGTAAACTTATTGGTAGAGGTGAATTTTCAATTGTGTATGAGGTAACATTTGAAAATGTCAAATATGCTGTTAAAAGAACAAAGCATAAAATTCCAGGTCCTAAAACTAGATTACGTAAATTAGAGGAAGTGGAAATTCTTAAAGCTTTGAAAAATGAAGATGTTGAAGGATCAAATGATTATGTTCTTACATTGATATCTGCATGGGAAATTTCAAGTCATCTTTATATTATGACTGATTATTGTGATAATGGATCATTAGATCAATTTCTCATTGAACAATGTGAATCTTCTAGAAGTCGATTAGATGAATGGAGAGTTTGGAAAATTTTATTTGAAATTCTTATGGGTCTTAAATGGATTCATTACAATAAAATTTTACATCTTGATCTTAAACCTGCAAATATTTTCATTACATTTGATGGTACATTGAAGATTGGAGATTTCGGTGTTGGTGTAAAGCTACCAATTCCACCATTCTTTGATAGAGAAGGTGATCGTGAATATATTGCACCTGAAATAATATCAAAGCATGAATATTCATATGCTGCAGATATATTTTCTGTTGGATTGATTATGGTTGAAGTTGCGGCAAATGTTGTGCTACCTGACAATGGTACGCCGTGGCAAAAATTAAGATCCGGAGATCTAACAGATGCAGGTAAATTAAGCTCAGGTGAACTTGATAGTAAAAGTCCAGTTATTGATCAAATGATCAAAAAAGTTGAAAACTGGACACCTTATTGGTTTTACGATGGTAAATCTACATTAGATCGGTTAGTTTCATGGATGATCAATCCGAATCCAAATCAAAGACCAGATTGTCTCACAATTTTAAACACGTGGGAATGTAGTCTCGTTGAATTACGTCGTCAAAGTGGAGCTACGATTTATGAAGGTGAATTTGGACCACCTGTGAATCATGACGAGTTAGAATTTGAAAATAATACCCTTTTGGCACGAGGATGCGAGCGTCTAGTGGATTTATGTCCACATTAAAAGAGAAGAGAAGAGAGGAGAGGAGAGTAAAGAGAAGATAATAGAAATGTGTTATAAATGTAAGAAATGTATACTAGGAACCGACGAATCGACTCGTTTGGAACATCAATCAATATCAGTAGTCTAAATAATATTGTCCGTAAATCTCTCAACGGTCAGAATTGCAGTGCAGCTCCGGGCCGTGGCAGACCGCGTCGAAAAAGCGAAAATCCCCTCTCCCTCTCCCCCCCCCCCCCCCACTCTGACCCTGCGATTCCCCATGGAAACTAAATTTATCGTAATCCTCAAACTCTGAGCCTGCACTTGTTATCGATCAGATCGACCTTTTAATATTGTCAAATTTAGTGGTGATAAATTTTCCACGCAGGCTGGCGAGCTAACAATATCAATTTGTAGTTTTTTCAATTTATGAATACACACGGAACATATCACGATATTCAACAAAGTGAATGGAAAAGAGTTTATGAAGCTACTCCAATGGATCAAGACGAAAACTCGAACCCGACTTATGCTAATAAAGCCAAGCCGTACCGTCAGTTTTTGACTACTCTACTCGATAGTTCAACTAATAAACTTGTTCATATTGCTTCTCAACCGGCTCCTGATTATGTTGCAACTAAGAAAAGGAGGAATAGAGTTTCTGTTTCTTGTATGAGTTGTAAAAGAAGAAAAATCAAATGTGATAGGGATAGACCACTATGTGGTAGTTGTAAAAAGCATGGATATATGATATGTGTTTACTCTAATGATGATTCTCCCACACCTGAAGCTGAAGAACCTAATAAAATAAAAAAGGAAAATACTAAAGATAGTATATACGATGATCATGGTGAAGAATTTAAAAATTTGCTGCAAACTCTTGATAAACTAAAACTTACACATATTCAAAATGATGAAATTGATCAACTCAAGGAAAAAGTAGAACAATTAAAATTTTATTTAGATGATAAATCCATTTTGACATCGAAAACTTTGAATGGTATGAAACATATTCAAATGGTTTATTTGAATCCTGTTTTACATGCAAATTCAACACTTTCTTTAAATTCATTCGAACTTCAATTTGGTGCTTCAACGATCACTGGATATTCGGATGTTGATCATTACATGGGTTGTATCTTCAAGAATTTTCTTCCAAAAATTGAAGAAGATATTGAAATTTGGAAAAGTCAATATTCGATTGAGATATATCGTAAGGCACTTGAAGAAATAATGATACAAAAACATTTTAACGTCTCTGATGATAGATTGAATAAAACATTTGATGATATAAAGAGAAGAAAATTTGAATTTATTTGCAAACTATTGGAAAAATATTTTATAGACTATGACACATTCACAGGATTATTAGAAAAGTCTATTTCAGTTTACAAAATTTCAATTCCAATTATACCTATTGTACTTGTTGAAAAATTTACGAAGGAACATTTTATGAAAGCTAAGAATGGTGCTTTGAAAATTATCAAAATGGAGAATGATTTTGATTTTTGTGAAATACTTTTTGTACTTGCTGTACTAAGATTTGGTTTGCCAAAATCAGAAGATGTTGTTAAAACCCCAAAATTCGTCGATTATAAAACATTTCTACAAAATGAAGATATTCATACGGATTCCAAAACCGATATACTAAATTCATTCCTTAAAATAATCATTAATGAAACTGATTTATCTCAAAAATATAATATACCTATGTTAGGAACTTTAATGATCTTATATATGATCTCTTACACTCATAGATTCAACTTTAAATCAGAAAACACCGGAACAGGTTTGAATTATGGTATAATTGCAACTTATATGGCAATCAATTTAGGTATGTACAATAAAACACTACCAAAATTGAATGATTCTGATATGTACTTGAAATATTTTACACTCAATGATTATCATAATACTTGGAATTTGATTATGTTTGTTGATACTTTTAGTAGTTTTAATTCAGGTCTACCACAATTGATAAATTCCAGTATTGATGAAATTTATATAACAAATTTTGTTGATACAAATTGTGCAAAATTATGTCAATTTTACAGAAAATCATTCAGATTATCGAATGGTTCTTATCACAAAGACACTTATAAAGAAAACGTTGATTCACGAATACAATCTGGAGGTGTGACAATCATTCAATATGAAAGATTTTTAATAGAGTTTGAAAACTTTATTGTTCAAGAATTAGAACCCGCAAGTGTATCCTTATCCAAAAATGATTTAGTTGGAGTGGCCACCACAATCAGAAGTTTAAACTTGTTGCTTTTTCTCTATTATAACAGTTACTTCACACTAGTAAAAACTTATGAATCATATAAAAAGAAAGACTGTGTGGCACCAGAATTACTTGAAGAATTTCAAGAACTGGAGGTAAGATTTTTTCGAAGATGTATTCGATTCTCAGTTGTTTCTCTCGTAAATCTTAACGTTACATTGGTTACCTTATTAAATGAAAGGGGATCTTTCTATGAGAAATACTCATTTGATTTGATGCAAATTTTCACTAGAACAGTTTACACATTGACAACTTGTGTTTGTAAAATTATTGCAATCAACAAGAGCAATGGAATAGTTGAGAAAAATAAAGATTTCGGTTTCCTTTTAGATATAACAAAAGATCAATCTGAAAGTCTCTCGAAATATTTTGTTGCTAAACAATGTGATGCCTTGGATAATTTCAATTTTTCTGAAGATATTGTTGAGCTATGCAAAACCATTGATGAGGCATCGGAAAATAGTAACGCAATGCTAAAACTGTTAATAGGATTCTTTTTTAATACTTCAAGGTCTCTCATTTCTCAAAACTTCATGTTTTATGCATTGTACAAATACTTTGTTATTGCTGTTAAATTCTTTTATGAAACTCCAGGCAATCCTAAAGAAATTGATGTTGATGCTTTTTGCCATCAATTTTCAAATGTCGATTGCACTTGGTTTATCAAAAAGGAAAATGTTTAGACTTTATTTTTTCTTATAAAAGCAAACTTTTTCCTGTATATGATTATATATACACTATGCAACTTTTCTAAACTACTGTATCTTTCAGATATATTCCTTCATTTAACTCAACAATCTGATTCTGACTCGTTATACTTGAGGGAGACTACTTCAATGTCAGATTTCAGAGTCTAAAATTCCTTTCATAAACGAGACCAAAGTTGATGACTATGAAGCTCCGAAATGTAATGCTAAGTTGATCGAACAATATGATGATTATTGTGAAGCTAATTTCACTCTTCCATTAGCAAATAAAGATACTAGATATATGATTGACAATGTTGTTCTCGTCCAACACAAGGGTCAATTCGTTGACGTTGATGAATGAATACTTGAACCTTTCCAATATAAATGGTGAGGTTTTGTCTCATTATAAAAATATCAGTTACTGAAGAAACATTCTTTGAAAAGCATTCTATCGCCCATCGTTATTCTCCTGTGAACAATTATTGACTGTGCAATTAATAGATTTATCACAAAAGAAAACCAATTTTCAATGACGTCAGCAAATTAAACTACATATAAATTCAAATCGGGGTGGACTTTTCATTACACAACAACAATATTTACAAAAAATGTTCCACCCAAAGAGAGAGAAAATTCTAACATACAGTATATTCGTTTCCAGCTGCAAAATAATCATCACAAATTATGTCGAAACTTGTCATATCCAGACGCACTTTGTATCCGGCGGCTTGAAAATGATTTTTTACTTTTCGAGAATAACATAATTTTTTTGATCGAAACAAAACTGACTCCGAAATTATTCTGTGAATTTATACTGTTCACTTATGAGTTTTAAAGGTTATATCAGCATGACAGAGGCTATAGGAGATGACTTGTATACAATGCAAGAGCAACAAAAATTGAAGGTATCTCAGCAGAAAAAAGAGCCAGTTGAATCACCAAGTGTATTAGCTATTTCAAATTTACGTTGTCCTTCGCCACCTCCAATTTTACAACATAAAAAAACAGATTATTTTTCTGATGAAGGAAGTATAGTTACTGGAGAATTAGATGATGTATCTAGTTTAGATACAGCAAGAGGTATGAATCATGCTATCAATGGTACCATAGCAGCTCGAACAAAAGCAAAAGATTCCGGTATTAACACATCATCTTTAGATGCACAATTACAATCTCTTGAATTACAGCCACCGGTATTACCAGGACATCAAAGGTCTTCATCGGTTCATGCTCACTTTTACATTGATGATCAAGCTAAACATGGATCTAGATCAAGGAGTGGTTCTGTATCAGTTACTCCAGCGGAAACTCCAATGCGACTTGCTTTCGACAATAAAACAGTAATTGAAGCACGCTCAAATTCGAATTCAAACTCAATATCAAATTCAAATTTAGCCTCAAATTCTAATGGAGGTCAACCTTTGTCTGCAAACACCAACTCGAATGTGAATACGACATCACCTAGTGTTGGTGCCTCGCCATCATACGTTATTTCCAAACTTCAACAAGATGATGGAAAGATGCATGTACTTTTTGGCGCATGTGGATCTGTTTCAATAAAGAAGACGAAAATGATTATTAACAAACTAGAAGATATTTTCAAAGACAAAATTTCTATACATCTTATCCTGACAGCCTCGGCAGAAAAGTTCATTTCAAGACAAGAATTTTCTCCAAACATTCAAATTTGGAGGGATATTGATGAATGGACATCTTGGAAAGTTAGAAGTGATCCTGTGCTTCACATTGAGCTTCGAAAATGGGCAGATATCTTGATAATCGCACCACTTACTGCAAATACATTAAGTAAAATAGCATTAGGTTTGTGTGATAACTTGTTAACAAATGTTGTAAGAGCTTGGAACAGTCAGTATCCAATTTTACTTGCCCCTGCTATGGTTTCATTTGCTTATATGTCTCCTGTCACTAAAAGGCATGCTAAACTGATAAAAGAACACATGAAGTGGATTGAAATACTTAAGCCAACGGAAAAAGTCGTTAGTAGTTATGGTGAAATAGGTATGGGTGGTATGATGGATTGGAATGAAATTGTTGTAAGTATAGTTAATAAGTTAGGTGGATATCCTGAAGATAATGATGAAGGAGAAAACGAGGACGACTATGACGAAGATGAGGATGATAATGGTGGTGGTGGTGATGACGAAGATGAGGATGACGAAGATGACGACGACGACGATGACGATGACGACGACGACGACGACGACGACGACGACGACGACGACGACGACGACGAAGATGATGATGATGATGATGATGATGATGATGATGATGATGATGATGATGATGATGATGATGATGATGATGATGATGATGATGATGATGATGATGATGATGATGATGATGATGATGACGGTGATGAAGAGAATGATGGAGATAAAAAAAATGGAAATTATGTAGACGATCACAATTGTTGTGATGCTGATGCTGTGATTGATGTTACCACTAGCTATAATAACACTACTAGTATAAAGACTGATTCTGCAAATTCTTAAAGCAACAGTGTCCCTCAAATAAAGGAAGAGTTGCTCAAAATTGAAATAAGCAAAAGGCCTTAAGACTTAGCTACACGCAAAAGCGTCACTTGAAATTGAAGACAAAAGGTTTATGTTTGGTTTATTTTCTCTGTACAATATATTACTTCTGTAAGCTTTTTATCTAATGTAATTTCCATGATCCATCTATTATTATAATAATTATTTGTATAGCAACAAGTGTAAGCGAAACGGAAAAATTACGCCAAGATCATCGAGAATTATATTTTCATGTAACATTTCTTAATCAATTTTGGATGAGCTTTGAGCAAAGCTGAGTATGCTTCTTCGACCATATTATGCAGTATCCCATAATGTAATAAATGTGGAAGAGATGCCAACATACGATCTAGTTTTACTACTTCTGAATATGACAAAATCAACACGGCTGCTGTTGCTTAAAATGCTTGATATTAGATTGCTGTTACTATTCCTGCGAGCAGTGTCAAAAAATGAGACCACGGATGAGCTCAATGAATTCAACAAAGTTTCAAGCAGTTTTAGGTCTATTTGGCAAAATTTAATTGAGGTAATCAATGAATATGAATGCTTGAAATTAGTGAACCAATATTCCAATGTAAAAGATCCTTCGGAGCTACCAATTGACTCTGATGAGTATGAATTTTTGCTTGAATATGTCTTCGATATAGAAGATGTCGAGATTCAGATTGTTTTTCCATTGATTGATGTGCAAACTACAAAATTCAACAAGATATTCAATTTTCTTGAAAAACACTCTCTTGGGCTGAAAATATCGAACGACCGTCTTTCTGTAATCAAAGACTCAGAGACGCTGAAATCAAAATTGGTAGTATTGGATTTGCATAATTATGAAAATTTCGAAGTTACGAAAACCTTAAAATTCCCAACATTGAATGTAATAGGAGACGAAATTGATAACTTTACCATTACAAAACTGATCTCTAAAAACTCTCACCTCAAAACCATTAACTTTAACGGTAGAAGTAAAGATTTGGTACCTTTAGAAAATAAAGATCATCTTGATTTGCATTACCAGATTTATGTTTACGATTCGTTTAATCGATTTTCACTAAGCAATTTGGGAAATTTGGATCGGATAAAAGAATTATTTCTAAATGTTGAACTTGAAACAGATATTACTTTGAACTGGTTAAAACATTGTAGCTCTTTAGAAACGCTTCATTATGTTCATAATTGTGAAACAAAAAGAGTTGAGATGATAGATACGTTCGGAGTATTCGAAAAGTTGAAACACCTTGTATTAAGACGGTGCGAAATAAGATTCTTATCTAACCTACATAAGTTTATTATGCCTAAACTTCGTACCATTACATTGATTGACTGTGCATTCCCTTTTTCGTTTCTTGAAATACTGAACTGCTACCAACTGGCTGAAATAAAGCTTATCAATTGTGAAATTACTTACGACAAAATGATAAGACTACCTCGAAGTTTAAGTGACTTCACCATTGTCAATGAGGTTATTGAAGAGGTAAAAGATCTTGTTTTTCTCACACTACAGAGTAGAAATAGCTGCATAAATTCATTTTGCAGAGTTTGTTTGAATGTAAACGATTTTGTGGTGACTTTAAATCCACAGGATTGTCATGATATCTTTATGTGCAGAAAGGGATTCGGCAGTACAGATTTTTCTAAACTGAATTTTGTTGAAGGTTCTAAAATAGTTGTGTCAATCTTTCCTCATTTTGAGTGGTTTGACTTATCTTCTGTTCATTTGCTGGCCAAATCAAAGACTGTATCAAAGATTATCTTGGAATTGTATTCATTGAATAATCTCTATCAAAACTTTAATGAGATAGATGGTGCACCAAATGTTGAGAAACGGATGTATGATGTATCTGAGTTATTTGAATATTTACAGCTGTTGTTGAAAAAGGAAGAACTTGATGAAAAGGATAAAAAATTTCTACTGGATTGGCCCTATGTAAATCGACAGCCAATCACCCAAGTAGATAGTCAAGGATTAAAGCGGGGGAAAAAAATCAGGCATGAAAGGCGTTTGAAAGATGAGGGATCAAATTCAAAAAGAAAACGTGGTAAAAGAGGTTTCCAAGATACATTGGACTCCGAAGCAATTGATGATGCACTGGTGTCAAAAAATGAACTGTCATATTCTTGTGATGTTTGTAAAAAGTCGTTTGCTCGAATTGCAGCATTGAATAGACATTCTTTGATACATGGGGATATGAAACCTTTTGTATGCGGAGAATGTAGCTCTTCTTTCAAACGAGCAGATCATTTAAGAGTTCATAAACGTGGATGTTCTGGTTTAAGGAACTGATGATTTTTGCTACCAAAAAGATACGAATTTATAAAGAAATCTAGCATCATAACATTACTTAGACATAGCATTTAGCATTTTCATACACACATTAGACAATTTTATAGATAAAAAGGAACTTTATTGACCTTGCTTAACTTAAAATTAATAGTTAGGTGTTGTATGTGTACTTTTCAAACTTACAAATAGCAAAGAAAAAGAATGAAAAAGGAATAATCATATGCATCATTAAACACTAGATTTGGGCACTAAAATTTTGAAGATCAGTTCACAGTTTTAGCAAGACCGATACTTTTCTGCTACATTCAGTCTTTAATAATTGGTGTTCAAAGGTATCAATAGCAAATTTATGATCATAAGCTTGGGTCAAAATTTAGGTGCACTGATGACCTCTTTAATACGCGCGCTGGGCAGGCTGGAATTGATTCATCTTACATTATATTGATATTTTATTCGATAACCATCTTCTTAAACTAGATGCAAAGAATTCAATATAGATTAATTCGAAAAATGCATGTCAAAGCTCTCCCAATGAGATGGGGTTACGGTGATAATTATGCATATATTTTATCAGATGATACCACTAATAAATCATGGATAATTGATCCTGCCTATCCGAAAGATTTAATACCATACCTATCAAAAGACACCAAGTGTGAAATGACCGCAATTGTTAACACGCATCATCATTATGATCATGCAGGTGGTAACGGATATTTTCTCTCACATCAATATAAAAATCTACCTGTAATTGCCGGAAAAGATTCGGAGCACGTATCTTATACTCCGTCTGATGGCGAGATTATTCAATTGGGTGATGATGTGGAAATTACTGCGATTCACACTCCCTGCCATACAAGGGATTCCATTTGCTACTATGCAGTTGACAGAAAAACTGGGCAGAAATGTGTTTTCACAGGAGACACGTTGTTTACATCCGGATGTGGAAGGTTTTTTGAAGGAAATGGTGCAGACATGAAAGGAAGTTTGGAGAAATTAATCAGTTTGCCGGATGAAACTATAGTCTATCCGGGACACGAGTATACTGCAAGTAATGTTAAATTTTCGAAATCAGTCTTGGGAAACTCAAATGTTGCGTTGAACAGACTTAGCGATTTTTGCAGCTCACATGAAATCACAACTGGACATTTCACTATAAAAGATGAAAAAGAATTTAACCCCTTTTTGAGATTGGATGATCCAGCAGTTATCAAAGCTACGCAGTCTCAGAATCCGGTTGAGACTATGGACATTTTAAGAGAAATGAAGAATAACTTCTAGGCTTATAAACTTCCTATAATGTTAAACAGGTTTTCAATACCAGATACAAGTGCTTCGTCGTATCCTTTCCCTGGTGTAGTTTTTGCATGGGCGAAATCGATGAATTTCAAACAACTCAATTGCTTTTGTGTATCTTCATCGCTGCTGTTGCTACTACACTCTTCCTCCTCCTCTTCGTGGTCTACAACGCTAGGTGGTGAAATTATAGGATCATCAAAGTTCTCCATCTCCCATCGTTTGATGTCATTTTCAAATACAAATAGTAACGAGCCTGAAATCACTCTTATCTCTTCATCCAACAGACAATTGTAAAGCATCTGTAATCTTGTATGAAAATTAGCTATAAGTATGTCTTGTATATGTATTGGTAGATTGTTATATCGGAAAAATATTTTCAGGCCATCAATTACATTGTGATCTTTCAGCTTTCGACCAAAATATTTATTGAAGGTAAAAAAGCCTGGTTTAGTCCTAGAGTCGCAAACTTGAGACATATCGATTTCATCTATATTTTCAGGGGCTTTACCATTAAAATCATCTTTGATTATCATACCTGCAATTCGAAACTTCAAAGATCCACTTGTTGTGGTTTTTGAAACTGCTTGCATTCTCTTTACTTTTTCTGGACTTGCGTTTTCATCATACAAAATTGATCCAAGTTTTATATCTAATACACTTGGTTGGGAATAGCCCTCTAATACATTTTTCAAAATTAGATACTGTTTATCAGAACCTTCAATCTCTAAGGTATCTTCAGCTTTTTTAATCAATGTTTCGTCGAGATTTTCACCACCTTGTTGAATAAGATCATCCGAAGCACCAGGATGTAATGTACCAATATATTCAGGTACCCAATCAACCAAGCAGTCTCCAAAAGCTACTTCATCTTTCAGAGATTTTTCATGTTGTAAATAATTGTAGAACGCAACTTCCTGAGATGTTGTAGGCTTTATAAACAACGAGCCATCCAGTGATTGAAATGATCCATCGTGTCCGGCAGCCTTGTATTGCAGAGGTATAAAAGTCATATTGTTAGAAAGTATGAGGAGATTGCAGTGAGTTCTGTGAAATGAGGGCAAGTTTTTCTTCACTTGTGATTTTTTTTCAAATTCCCCATAAAAGTACCATAAGTCTACACCAACTGAACAAAGATAATTTAATATTATACACAGGTTACAGATCAGATATACCTCAATGTTTCTTCCTAGATTGATTAGCAAATTTACCTCTACCAACCTTCACATGAACTGTTTTGACATCACCACCTGTAAAAAAAGGTGAGATATAATTATCAGCAGATCCACCTCCAATAAAATCCTCCATTGCTTTCTCGTTTTGACGTTGTTGCCATTTTGCTGTTTTGATAGCCTGCTGGTACTCTCTTTGATCTTCGGCATAAAATTCAGTGTCTAATTTGGAATTTCCCCGATGTTGGTGACCTTTATTTCCCAATTTCTTAGTAGTTTTCTTACTCAAGGGTGATGGCATTGAGTATACATTACCTCTTGTACGCCATACAAAATTTTTCTTAAGATGGGGTGTAATCTTACCTGTGGCAGCATTAACTGAAACTGCAATTCGACGCAGCGTTGGTCCTCCACAACTTGGACAAAAATGTTTCGGAGTATTATCTTTGGGGATTGGAACAAGTGCAAAGCAAGCATGACAACGCAGCATATAATTTCTGACTCTTTTAATTTGTAAGCCAGACATTGTGTTCATCAAATTCATACCCATTTGTAATGCAACATTTTGAGCAGCAAAATCTCCACTGGCTAATGCACATGAAATTTGGTCAACATTTTCCTCTTTTTCCACTTCTTCCTTATCATCTTCTCTCAAAATCACTGACTCAATATTATCCGGAGTGATCCATTCACCATCATCGTCGTTGTCATCATATTCAGCATTCAAGTCTTCCTCCTTAACTGCACTTTCAGTAGTTGACTGTTGTTCGACTGTTTCAACAACCGGTTCATTAGTAGTTTTGTGATGCCTTTGAGATTTGCTTTTAGACTTCTTTTTATTCAGTACAATTTCGAAGCCATCTTCATCAAACTTCGGTCCCTCATCTTCTTCATCATTCTCCTCGTCGTCCTTTTCAGTTGTTTCTGAATCTCTCAACATTTTTCTTTCCTCCCATTTTTTCCTTTCTTCGGCTATTCTGACTTTATCTATAGGTCTTATTTCACCTGGAAATTTTCTAAAATTGTTAATTCCACCATTAGCTTCGATGTCAATTTCGTATGCTAAGGCGATAACATGAAGATCATTTTGAGATAAAACTGTAGAGTCACCCGTAAGTCTGGCAAAATCAACCACAGCTTCAATTGCTTCTTTTTTGGGATGCCTAACAATCAATCTGTCACCCCAAACAATTAATTGCGCTCTAACTGATTCATCTTTTAATTCTTTATACACGCCAGGAGTTGTGTAAAATTTTTCTGCTAACTGCTGTAGTTGAGAAGCAGGTTGAGTAATCAAAGGACCAGCATCCAATACCAAATTTTCAACTCTATGTTGTACAGTTTCAGTTGACATTATTGTGTTGTCTTCTGATAAACCAGTTAAACATTAACTATGAAGATAATTTTTTCAAATATTTTTTTTTGGCCTCAACTTTAAAGAAGATCACACAGCCTCGAATATGTAATGTATCTAATTTCCATCTTCAAACAATACGAGAGAGGTCACAGTCATTAAAACAATGGCTATCGCTGATAAAATTAAGGAACTTCAAGATGCTTTGTACTCAAGTGATACCAAAGCTGTAGAATCGTTGCTTGCAGAAGTCTTTGAGAATCCAGACTTTGAACATTCTTGTAAGATAACTATATTGAAGGCGCAACACTTATTGAGACGCAAAGAGTACAAGAGAGCAATTGAACAGATTAATAAGGCATTGAAAATTGCATATGAGAATGGGAAAAGAGAATACCTTGCAGAAGCACTTCATGTTAAAGCGATTATCTATTTTAGGCTCAAAGACATTTCTCATGCATTTGAATATGCTGTACGTGCTTGCCATTTCGATGATGTGCCAAACTCCGAAACCAAGATGTTCAAAAACATAGTTCAGGAAAAATACTTGAAAGAAAAAGGTGTAACAGAAGCAGATTTGAAACAGAAAGAACAAGATCTAAATTCAAAACCTTCAGGTTATGATATTTCTACAATTGATCCTCCTTTGGAAAAGCAAATTAAAACTCATGTTACTAATTCGAAAAAGGCACTTCCTAAAACAGAAACACTTACTCAAAGTCAGACTCTTAGAACTGATTGGTTTGACTCTGGTAAAACTGTAGAGTTGTCGATTTATGTGAAAAAGATCAGTGCTGATTCTGTAATTCTAACTATTAACAAAGATAACCTTAATGTTACATTCGATGATATCAACGGGAACAAATATAACTACACTGTCAAGAAACTTTTCGATGAAATTGATGATGGCAAATCTTCCTTCAAAGTATATGGTACCAAGTTAGCCATCGTTTTAGCTAAAAAGAATGATAAAGTATGGAAGTCATTAGAGGTACGTAATAATACGGACGACGCCACTGGTACCATTCCAAAAGGGGATATATCAATGCCTTATACTTCATCTTCGAATAAAAAAGTAGAATGGACAAAGTTTAATGTAAAGGATGATGATGAAGATGATGATGAAGATGGAACTCCCGAAGCCTTCTTCAGAAAGCTCTATAATGGGGCGGATCCAGATGCCCAAAAAGCTATGATGAAGAGTTTTATGGAAAGTAATGGTACAAGTTTAAGCACAGATTGGAAAGATGTTGGCTCGAGAAGGGTCGATCCATATGTTGATGGAGACGAAAATTAAATAACCTTTATATTATTATACAGTTTAAAGGACTAATGTTAGAATGTTTCTGAATCTAAACTCAGATTGTAATTCTGTGTTTGAGGCGTGGTTTTCTTCAAATCAATGGTTGTAGGTAAAAAATATTTTTTAGACTGGAACAACTCGTTGTTTGAAGCTGGTATATTTTCTTTATTCAAATTTGACGTTTCATTATCAGAATAATCCAGAATTGAATCACTGAGTTCTTCCACAGGTATAGAGTTGGTATGATTCTTTGCTACTTTTAGCGGTGATGTTTTCGTTAGTATATCTTGAAAGACTCTGGTGGGTATATTTTCATTGTTAGAATAAGAAGAAGAGAGAATTCCCATTGGTCTTCTTTTTATACCTGAAGAAAACGTAGTTATTTTAGTGGAAGCATTCAAATTTAACTTGGGAGGTGAACGATTGTCTTGGGTCAGTACATTGGAGGATGTGAAGTTCAGCTTAGATCCAAGAGCTGATGTCGGAGTTTTTGTATTTGTTTTCAATGGTGTTGGTTCACGTGATAGAAAAGGATTTGTCATTTGATCAGGGTCGAGCTTTCTAATGATCGAGCGTGACGGAGTGACAAAGCTTCTTTTCGGTGAAATCTGGGATTTAGCTACTCTTTTTGAATGATTTCTCTTCTGTAAAGAAGCTGGTGTTGATCTGAATGTCTTCCTTTTACCAAAAATAAAGGTACTTTCAATTTCTTGAAGTTTGTTTAGGTATGGCTCTCCATTTAGTTTGAAAATACGATCATGCATCGTCTGAAACTCTTCAATTTTAATCTTTATTTCTTCAATTAATTGCGGGAAACACCGTTGTAATTTGCGTTGGGTTCTTTCCTCCTGTTTCAGAATTTGAAATGAGTTTCGCTTTAACAAACGTGAGGGATCTTTTAATGATTTATCTAACTCCAATTTTTCTGCAATTAAATCATCCAACTGAGATATTAGCAGCAAAAGTGGCTTCAATTGTTCAGTTTCCTTTCTCAAACGTTCAAGTTCGTTGGAATGAGAAGTCAGCAGCTCTTCATCAAATTTATGTGAGTCATTGACATAAAAATCTTGAAAACGATGTTTCGATTCTTCATCATACATAAGTACCTTCCAAAATCCTTCGATTTTTTCTCTGGAAGAGATAATAAATGTTTTAATATTTTTCAACTTTTCAACTTCAAGTTCGTTCAATAGAGCTTCAAAATTTTTCAAGGATTGGAGATAAAGATTATGATTTGATTTTAGAAAACACTGTATTTCTGTTGAGTTAGGTCTTAGGATCGACCATAGCTGTTCAGTTTTGATCATATAACTATTCAAGATAGACTCTCTTTCAGATTTGAGATCTTTTAGCTCTTGAAGTTTATCTTCAAAATGATCAAATGTATTAGATTTAATACCCATTTTGGTTAATAAAAGTTCACTGTTATTTATGTAAGAGGGTGAATCAAAGTACTCTTGTTCATTCTGTTTATACAATTCATGATTGAGATTTGATACCTCTTGTATCAAATTCTTAAGGCTGGTTAGTTTGAGATTTATGTAATCTTCCAAACTCTTAATTTCAGAATTAAGTTGGTCTATAAGTAAAGGATTAATTTTGCTGAAATTTGTTTGTAAGATTATTTTGATATCAGTAGCTTTATTTATTTCATTAAAGAGATTGATGTCTTCCTTAGTAGGTAGAGTTTCAAGAAACGATTGATCTATCAGGGTATAATCATCAACGAATTCGTACAATTTGTAAAACGTTTTCAGTTGTTTGTTGAACGTAAGCAATTGATTAGACAAAACAGGTATTAAACGTATTAGGTTTTCTTCTATGTCATTATTAAGGGTTAACATTGAAGTTTCGTTGTTTATGCAATAAACTTCTAAGCTTTTGAATATATTAGAGTTGTAGTCCATTATCATTTTACGTATGGTAGGTGTTAATACTGATTCATTTACATTTTCAATAGGAGAGAACTTGGACGTTATTTGAAATATTTTAGTAATTGTCTCCAATGATTTGATAAAATCATTGTTCAATGAATCTTTTCGTTTCAATAGCTCAAGATTATAATCATCCATGATGGCATTAAGAGAAGTGTAAAATCGTTGTAAGGATAAATTGTTATCAGTATTTCCTAATAGGTGTACTAACTTCTGTATATCATCTAACTTTGTTGTTATTGTATGCATCGGTATTTGAAAAGGTTTTATTATCTTAGCTGGTGAAGATGTTGTACTGCCAATATTCACAGTGGGAGAACTTTTTGATTGTACATATATAGCTTCAAGAGAGTCATCCGATTCAATCTTGACATGTGTTTTCTGTATAGAGCAAAAACTGTTGGAGTGTGTATCGTTCAGTTTTGTGTCATTTTGAACATTCAACGTGCTACTTGAATGATCGTTACATGCATCCCTATTATCGACGTTTTTGGACAGAATTGCCTGAGATATAAGATCTAAAAGTTCTCTTTTAGATAGATCTGATATTTTGTCCATCTCTCACTAGCTACAGTTGTAAGAACAGGAGTTCGAGAGTGTAGAGAGATTGATATGTTATGTGAAAAGTAAACAAACCTAAAACAGTAAGAGGACAATTCGAGATTGATATTTTTTTTAGCATAGTAAGTTCGATCAATTTCAGCCCAATAATGCCCTTTCCCAGACTCGAACTTGTGACCTGTCAGTGGGTCGTCGACGACAAGTCAGAGTTGGGCAAACCAAACTTTTGAGGAGGGAGGGGGGCTCAGCGAGTCTGTCGTCGCTCCCAAATGCCCAAAAGGGAAAGAACTTTCCCGAAACTGAGTCAGCATTATGTTCTTAACATGATTGGAAAGCGATATCCTATCCTATTTTATTCATTAAAACTACTTTTATAGGTTGATTCCCATCTATTAAATAGATATTTGCAATGTCTATGTATATTTTGCTAGCACAGTATCGTGTAATTCAAACCCCCTGAATAGTTCAAAGTCCAATCTGGGCTCGTTATCATTGAAATCGGTGTCTGAATTTTTTTTTTCAGTTGCCCTAATTCAGACCTGAGTCTTTATCGCGGGGTTTCAAGCTTCAAATTTTTCACGTCACGCTCACGCCTGAACCGGATTTTTTATCTCAAAACCTGACTAATATCATAATTACAAATACAAGTTATCTTGTACGTTAAACCCTTTGTCAAACTTTCTTCATATTTGAGTTAATTTCAAAATAACAAACAAATCAATTTGAATAATGTCAGTGAATATATTACTACTTATCCATCCTATAGTAGCTACTACTCCACAGCTACTCGATGACACGAAAGTTAAACTTAATGAACAATATAAATCTCCAATAATTACTCAATATGTGATTGATAGAGTTGCTAATGGGCAGCAATCGCTACCTGAAAACGCTTATGAGTTTATTTATTACTTAGCCCCACCTGAAGCTTCCAAAAATGAATTTAATAAACCATTGATGTCAGTTTTATTCAATGCATTAAAGCAAAATGGTAAATTTACTGGTTTATTACCTGACAATTCTGATCTTTTAGCTATTAGTTCAGGATTCCTTATATCTGATGATAACAAATCATGGATTAAGCCATCCCTTGAGAGTGCAATCACAAGTATATCCTTAAACAGGGGTCCACGTCATAAAGAAGGGCAAGGACTACCAACATTTAAGAAGGCTAATTCAATTAAAAATTCACTACCAACATTCAAAAAAGCCGGATCTGAGAGCCGGGAATTACCTAAATTTAGCAGAATTGGTATAGATGATGTAAGTTCGTCACCATCACCTCCGGCACTTACAGATTCATCTGTTGTATCGTCTGATGATGAAAAACAATTAACAGAAGAAGATAAGAAACGTAAGTTAGAGTTATTAAATAATATTATTGGAATTGATGATGGCGAAGATGATGATGAAATTGATGAAGAAGAACTTCAAATTGATGAGTTAAGTACACCTGTTGTTGAACCTGTTAATTGTAATATTTCAGGTAAGAAAAGGAGGAAAGCATGTAAAGATTGTACATGTGGTTTGAAAGAGATTGAAGAAGCAGAAGAAGAAAGACAGCGTAGTTTACAAACATCTATGCTTGCTAAATTAGCACAATCTGCATCTAAGGAAGCTGAAGAAATCGAAAAACGAATTAAAGAACGTGAGATGAAACAATTGAAGAAATCTCAAACACAGTCGAAAAAGACTATAATCAGGTTTACAGCAGATGATATGACAGAGATTGATTTTACTATTGAAGGTAAGACAGGTGGATGTAATTCATGTTCATTAGGAGATGCATTTAGATGTGATGGATGTCCATTCCTTGGATTACCGGCATTTAAGCCTGGTCAGATAGTGACATTGGATTCTTTTGGTGAGGATATTTAATCGATTATTTTCATTAATTCGATTAAGGGGACAGTTTTATACATGATTTTTATACCTTAATACTACTGTATTTTATCCTGATAGTTGCATTATTTAATATATTCGTTCAAAGACTTAATAATTTTTTCAGGTGCCAAATTACCAGAAAGATAATTTTCATTAAAATCTGGGATTTCAGGACTTGTCATTGAAGCACAATATTTAGGGTATGGCCATTTAAAACGATTACAATAAATATTGACATCTTTATGAGATAATTGTGATGATATCATTGGATCATTAGCAAAGAACATGTAATAAGATTTAGCATAATCGTTAAAATCCAGTTTAACTAATGCTTCTATTACTTTCATATAAGTAGAACCATGGAGATAAATATTATGATTAGACAATAGTTGAATAAGAAGTAAAGCTTTCTCTAAATCGAATTCTGTCTTTTTAGGATTAAGTAAGTATTCTATAAGATTTTGAAGTTGATGTTTGTGGGTAATTGAAATGAAAGATTTGTTATGATCAATAAATGAAATTTTCAAACAAGTGTAAAATTTAATGATGAGATTAGATATAAGTTTTGGTTTAAATAATGCAAATGGTTGATTTGTAAAAGTATAATCAATAAAAGTTGATAATATTGAAGTATCATGATTAAATTTACTAAATGGATGATGTTGATGAGAAATTGATGTAGTTTCATTATATTGATAACTAATAACTGATGTAAGATAATTACGAAATATTTTTTTCAAATGATTTTTACTTGGATGAGTTTCATGTAGATATTTTGAGTATAGTAATGCCAAATCTTCTAAATATGGTAAAGATTGTTGAACTAATTCTGATCGAATATTAATTTTCGGTATTTCTACGTCAGGTTTCAAACCTAATTTTTCAATTGTTGATTCAGCATTAGGATAAAGTGTTATAAGATAAGCATAAAAAATAGTATAATTTATTCCTGGTTGATGATAAAGTAATGATAAAAAAGTTGAATTTAATGACATTATTTGATTTCCGGATTCAAAATATGATGGATTTAATGAAAGTACTTTAAAGACTGTTAATAAATAATATTCGAATTTCTGTTTAAGTGAAAATTTATTTGATTTTGATAATTCTTTTAAATATAAATGAATTGTATTTGATTCTATTAATTGTGGAGCTGTTATGTTGTAATTATAATTAATAAATTTTTGTAATTTGAACTTGAATTTTAAAATTTGATTGTTATCTAATAAAGAATCACATAATGACAAGAAATGAGCAGCATCAGAATACCTTCTATATTGAATAAGTAATGAAATAGTAAGTAATTTCATTTTTGAATTGTATAAATTGATAAATACATTATTTATATCATCTTGAGTTTTGGGATTAAGAATTCCACAATTCTTAATTAATTGAATACCATTTGGAATATAAATTGGTAATAGTTTCATAATTTTTCCTATTCCCATAATATTTATTCTATTGAAATCTATATTATATTTTATCAATAAAGTGAAAAAAGATTTAAATTCATTAGATTTTAAATCGATATCGAAAACATCAAGATATTGAGGATTAGAAAGAAGTAATTGAGCTTTTCTTTCAACTTGCAAATTTGGGGTTAACAATTGATTCTCTAATTCAAGAAATCGGCAAGTCGTTTCATTTAACGCTAACTTATCATCATGCTGTTGTTGAATATTAGAAAAGTAATGAATCCTTTGATTCCCAACTCTCAGCACAGTATGCCGGGGGAAAGTTTTTATTCGTTGTAAAAAGCTGTAGTGAGTATACAGCCTAAGCATGTAAATCCTGTAATATGAGTGGAAAGCAGAGAAATTGCTATTTCTTCAATATAAATAATGGTTCTCCATTTAATCTTCTTGATTGGTACATATCGGAAATTTAGATGAAAAATCTCACAAATCAAGCTTATCACGTGACATTGGTTTGATCTTTTCAAAGACATGGACGATCGACTATTTATAAAATAGACGTTGTGGCTGGTCGTTTAAATGTGGCTGGTGTGACGATTTGAAGTCTATTAAGCGTCGGAACGCAGCAGTCCCTGTCTGTCTCCCCTCCGTATCCCCGGTGTAGGCTACGTCCAACGCCCCCCACAAAATTCCCACAAAATTCCCACAAGAGTCCGTCCCAGTGAAGCCTCCTAGGAAAAAATACGGGATCCGACAACTTAGAGGCTATTCCGTGTCAGGTCCGGTTCAAGTCCGCGTCCGCGTCCGTGTTGGTGGGCCCCCGGGGCCAAGTTTAGTGGGACCCCGGGGGGATTTGGTGGGGGGATTTGAAGGAAAACTCTTCCCCAGCCAGTGGGAGTTGCGGGATTTACTTTGCTTTGTATTTCGAGTCCTTCTGTTGGATTCCGGAGAGGGAAGCTGGGAGGGAGAGAGGAATTGCTGGGGAGGGAAGCTGCACCCGGCCCAGTGGTTCTAGGGGGAAAAGAGAGGGACTTTCCCAGCACTGCTTCCCTCCAAGCCAAGCCTGAGAGACGGACACGTAAAGTTTCAAAAGAGAATATCACTGTTTGAGTGAATTCAAATTCACAAAAACAATTTGGTTATTTTCAAATATTCCCGTAACCGACAAACGTTGGTTTGGTTGGTTCATCAATTTCTTTACTTTCTTCAACTCCTTCACCTTTCCTATTTTCATCTATCTTTACTCTTTCATTTCTTGTATTCTATTCATTTTAATCTTTTAAATTTTCCCTTGTAATATCTATTATTTTTGATTTTTTTTTTAAAATTGCAATTCCCTTTTCTTAGCAAACAACCATGCTTAGATCTGTTTCAAATCAGTTCTCAAAACGTAATGTTTTGAGAAACTTCAAATCTATCAACTCCGTTAACTCATTCAGATGTTTCGGTCAAGATACTTTCTTACAAGGTAATAATGCTTCTTATGTTGATGAAATGTATGAAGCTTGGTCTAAAGATCCAAAATCTGTTCATATCTCTTGGGATGCTTACTTTAAAAATCTTAATGGTTCAAGACCTGCAAGTGCTGCTTATCAAGCACCTCCAACTATTATTCCAAATCCTTTAGGTTCTCTTTCAATGGTACCTGATACTAATACTCAAATTGCTGGTGAAGATGTTATGACTCATTTGAAAACTCAATTATTAGTTAGAGCTTATGAAGTTAGAGGTCATTTAAAGGCAAAATTAGATCCTTTACATATTAATTTCGGTTATTCAAAAGATCATCCAAATCCAAAAGAATTAACTTTAGAATATTATAATTTATCAACTGCTGATCTTGAAAAGGAAATTACTTTAGGTCCTGGTATTTTACCAAAATTTAAAGCTCAAGGTATTGATACTTTAAAATTAAAAGAAGTTATTGATTATTGTGAAAAAATTTATTGTTCTAACTATGGTATCGAATATATTCATATACCTTCAAGAGAAAAATGTGATTGGTTAAGGGAAAGAATCGAAGTACCAACTCCTTATAAATTTAGTCCTGATCAAAAGAGACAAATACTTGATAGATTAATGTGGGCTTGTGAATTCGAAAATTTCTTATCTTCAAAATATCCAAATGATAAAAGATTCGGTTTAGAAGGTGCAGAATCTGTTATACCTGGTATGAAATCTTTAATTGATACTGCTGTTGAAGCTGGTGTTGAAGATGTTGTTATTGGTATGCCACATAGAGGTAGATTAAATATGTTAACTAATGTTGTTAGAAAACCAGCTGAGGCAATCTTTAATGAATTTGCTGGTATAAGTACACCTGGTGAAGGTGAAGGTTCTGGTGATGTTAAATATCATTTAGGTATGAATTATACAAGACCAACAACTTCTGGTAAAACTGTTACTTTATCACTTGTTGCAAATCCTTCACATTTAGAAGCTGCTGATGGTGTTGTTTTAGGTAGAGTTAGATCTATTCAACATTCAAAGAATGATGTTGGTGAATTTAATAAAGCAATGGGTATTTTATTACATGGTGATTCAGCTGTTGCAGGTCAAGGTGTCGTTTATGAAACTTTAGGTTTAGCTCATGTTCCAGCTTTTGCAACTGGTGGTACTATTCATGTTATCGTTAATAATCAAATTGGTTTTACAACTGAACCTCATCAACAAAGATCAACAACTTATCCATCTGATTTTGCTAAATCAATCAATGCTCCTGTTTTCCATGTTAATGCTGATGATGTTGAATCAACTGTTTACCTTTTCAATTTAGCAGCTGAATGGAGAAATACTTTTAAAACTGATGTAGTTTTAGATGTTGTTGGTTATAGAAAGTATGGTCATAATGAAACTGATCAACCTTCATTTACTCAACCTTTAATGTATGAAGCAGTTGCAAAGAAGAAACAAGTTTTAGATATTTATATTGAACAATTAAAGAATGAAGGTACTTTTACAGCTGAAGATATTGATGAACATAAACAATGGGTTTGGAATCAATTGGAAGAATCTTATGGAAAGGCTAAAGATTATAAACCAGAATCAAGAGAATGGTTAACTGCTCCTTGGGAAAATTTTAAATCTCCAAAGGAAGTTGCAACTGAAATTTTACCAGATCAACCAACTGGTATTTCTGAAGATGTTTTCAATAAAGTTGGTAAAGCTGTTGGTTCATGGCCAAAAGATTTTAACGTTCATAGAAATTTAAAGAGAATTTTAAATAATAGATTAAAATCAATTGAATCTGGTGAAGGTATCGATTGGGCAACTGGTGAAGGTTTAGCTTTCGGTTCTTTATTGTTAGAAGGTTATCATTGTAGAGTTATTGGTCAAGATGTTGAAAGAGGTACTTTCTCTCATAGACATGCAGTATTACATGATCAAAAGGATAATACTGAATTTGTACCATTAAAACATTTAGATGATAGTCAAGCTGATTTTGTTATTTCAAATTCTACATTATCAGAATATGGTGTTATGTCTTATGAATATGGTTATTCTTTAACTTCTCCAGATATTTTCGTTCAATGGGAAGCACAATTTGGTGATTTTGCTAATACTGCTCAAGTTGTTATTGATCAATTCATTTCATCTGCTGAACCTAAATGGAAACAAAGATCTGGTATTGTTGTATCTTTACCTCATGGTTATGATGGTCAAGGTCCAGAACATTCTTCTGCTAGAATTGAAAGATACTTGCAATTATGTAATGAAGATGCAAGACATTATCCAAGTCCAGAAAAATTACAAAGACAATTACAAGATTGTAATATGCAAGTTTGTTATCCTTCAACACCAGCTTCTTTATTCCATTTATTAAGAAGACAAATGCATAGACAATATAGAAAACCTTTAATCTTAGTTTTCTCTAAATCTTTACTGAGACATCCATTAGCTAGATCATCAAAATCTGAATTCTTAGAAGGTTCATCATTTAAACCTATCTTAGATGATGTTGAAATTAATCAATCAATTGGTTCAAAGGACGAAATTAAAAAATTAGTTTTATGTTCCGGACAAGTTTACACTGCTTTACATAAGAGAAGAGGAGATTTAGGTATCAAGGATACAGCATTTGTTAAAATTGAACAAATGCATCCATTCCCTTATGCTGAATTAAAGGAAACTCTTGAATCATATCCAAATGTTGAAGACTTTGTCTATTGTCAAGAAGAACCAATGAATTATGGTTCATACTCCTATGCATTACCAAGAATTAACTTGGTTCAAAAGGAAGCTAACTTCAACGTTCCAATCAGGTACGCTGGTAGAGATCCTTCTGCTTCCGTTGCTGTTGGTAACAAGAAATTACATAATGCTGAAGAAGCTGCATTCTTAGAAGAAGTTTTCGGTCAATAATTGCTAACTTAATGATGTATTTTTTTTGATGTTTTAGCACATATCATTTTCTTTTTTTATGTGATGAAAATTATATCATTCATTGATTCATGATTCCAACCAACCATTTTTATTATTACTATTTTACTTATCCTTTATAAATCTTTTTATGTTTGCAAATAAACTTATGAAATTTCTAGCTGTATCTTTGCAGCTCATTTTCAAATTCTTTGTGTTGAGAATTCCTCGAATTTAACTCGCTCAAAATTTACCTTGTTTTCAAATTTATTTGGCTACCATAATCCCCGTTTCATCTTTTTCCTCTATTGGCAACATTCTATCACTGTAAATCAAATAAAGATGGTTAAAGTCTTACTAACCTTTTTATCAATCATAGCTTTTGTAAATGCTATGATTCATCCAATAGAAATTAGGGGTAATCATTTTTATGATAGCATAACAAATAAACCTGTAAGTAAATCAATTTCAAAGTCAACAAAGGCGTATTTCCAGACTACTAACATTCTTCTCTTTAAAATCAGTTTTTCATCAAAGGTGTTGATTATCAACCTGGTGGATCCAGTGGAGTAAATGAACATTCAGATCCATTATCTGATGCTACCAAATGTGCAAGGGATGTTTACCTTTTCCAAGAACTAGGAATCAATACAATTAGAGTTTATTCAGTAAACCCTTCCTTGAATCATGATAAATGTATGACATTACTAGCAGCTGCAGGAATTTACTTAGTTTTAGATGTTAATTCACCTTTGGAAGGACAACATTTAAATAGGTATGAACCATGGACAACGTATACTGAAAAATATGTTACTCACGTTTTTAACGTTATCAATGAATTCTCAGGTTACAATAATACATTAGCATTTTTTGCTGGTAATGAAATTGTTAATGATCAAATATCTGCTTCCAATTCACCTGTTTATATAAAGGCAACAATTCGAGATATGAAACATTTTATGAAGGAAAATCGTATTAGGAATATACCTGTTGGTTATTCAGCAGCTGATGATTTATCTTTTAGAATATCACTTGCTGAATATTTAGAATGTTATGAGAATGATATTTTAGAAACTGTGGATTTTTATGGTGTTAATACTTATCAATGGTGTGGTGAACAGACTTTTACATCATCAGGCTATAATACTTTGGTGAAAGATTATGCATCTTATTCAAAACCAATTTTTTTCTCTGAATATGGTTGTAATGAAGTTTTACCAAGAATTTTCAAAGAAGTTGAAGCAATTTATTCAAATCAAATGACAGATGTATTTTCTGGTGGTTTAGTTTATGAATTTGCTCAAGAACCAAATAATTATGGACTAGTAGATTATGATGAAGCTGGAAACGTAATTCTACTACCTGATTTTATCACTTTCAAGGAAAGAATTTCAAAAGTTAAAGATGTCAAATTATCTAAGAAGCTTTTTCTTAAAGATCAAGAATCCATAAATTCAAAAAGCAGTAGAAAGAAAAGCAATTTATTGAAAATCTGTGAACTTAAATATGCAAATTTAGATGTTTCAAAAGGAGTTCCAAGATCAATGGGTGTAACTATAGCAAAATCATTTAATGCTAAAACAAAAGGTAAATTTACAGTTTTATCCCAGGAAGAACTGACTAGTCAATTCAAAGTTTTCTCTTCAAACGGACAATTGATAGCTGATCAACTTGTTGTTAAACCAGTTCCTGAACCAACCAGTGATCCGGAAAATTCAATTTCATGTGAGTATTGTGAAAATGATATCGATGAACTAATCAATAAAACATTAACTCAAAATTCATCGATTAAACCTGATCCATCGCCATTTCCAAATCCTATCCCAATACCAATTGGGAATATACCATTAAATGAAAAAGAAAACGGTAAAAATGAGAGAATAATTAATGAAGATGAACTTAAAGGAGATAAAAGTTTAAATGAGAAGAATGAAACTAAACCAAGAGAGAAAGTGCCAAAAAGATTAAGAGATTCAAAAAAGAAGAATAATAGAAACAATAATAATTTAAAAAAATCAAGAAAGTCAAAAGTTAGAAGGACAAAGATGAGAAAAGCAAGAGTATACAATAAAAGAACTAAGTTCAACTAATATATCGTTTTCTTTATTATTCCTCCATTTACCTTTTCCCTCATTTAAGTTCTCAAACTAATCTTGAACTCATTTTACTAACACCTTTTCTTAATCTTCACTAGTGACATCAAAGTTAAATCCATTTTTAACATTAATTTTTGGTGCAATCTTTCAATCGTTCATTGGCGGATTTTTCTGATTTATCAAAATTATATGCTTTGCTTAAATTGCTGGATCTTATGTATTTTGGAGGGGAGATTCTTGTGTAAAATTAATAATTATGGAAATTATATACCAAAACGAAAAGCTTAAAAATACTTATTTTTATAGAATGAAGTAATGTAAAGTAAAGTAAAATGTTTAGTATACAAAACCTAAAATTTTACCAGATACGTGTTTTCTCTTTGCTTCTTCGTGATCCATAATACCAGCAGAAGTAGTAAGAATAACGTAACCAAATTGTCTAGCTGGTAATAAATTAGCTGTCCAATTATCGATTTCACCAATTTTGACGTTGTATCTTGGTTGAATAACACCACATTTGTTTAATCTACCATTTAATTGAACAACAATCTTACCAGATCTATGATCGTCAATGAATTCAAATTCACCAATATAGCCTGTAAGGAGAAAATCAATGTTAGTATATGAAATAATTATGGTAATCCAAGGGATCAGCATTAAGAGTTTCAAATCAAAATTGATGGACAAATGGCAAAAAAAATGTTACAAGCACTAGACGTAGTCAAAACACGTGGAATTTGTGTTCCAAACTGATTGTCTGTTGCTATGGTATTAGTCTTCCGGAAAATTAAAAGACAGTCAGCGATCAAGAGAACTAATCATAACCATAGAAAAGGTTATGATTCGACGACAAACCATCCAGTTATCATTCCGGTGTAATAAAAAAACTTCGAACTCTGTAATTCCTTTCCCTCTAAAAATAGAAAAACATACCATGCTTTTGCATAACAGATAAGAATTTGATGATCACCTTAGAAGAAGGTCTGATCAAGACTTGTCTTTTACCTGCTTTTTCAGCGTTATTGATAGCGTTTAATGCGTCGGCTAAAACAGAAGATCTAGTCATTGTTTTTATATGTTAACTGTAAAACACCGAATAGTTAGTATCAAGAGAAATGTTGAGAAGAAATTCAAAATGAATTTCAAAGTGATATATTAAAAATAGCCGCATGAGTATCAACGAGGAGTCATGAGCAGTTAAAGCTTTGTGTTAGGGTATTATGTGGCCACTTTAAAAGTATCAAGAGCCTGATGTTTCGCCGGAAACAAAAGAAGGTTGATTCATGTTAAACTGGACATGCACAATTTCTAACACATTGGAGTTTGAAAAATGAATTATTCGGAAATTATGAGCTATCATTGAAAGTTTGTGGACTATTGTTATATTCGCCAAATGATGAAGAATTTCACATACTGTTCAAACAAGTTTGTTGTTGCAGAAAGAAAGAAAAATCAGCTCAAACCTGCAAAAAGAGCGAAACAAGTTTGATTTATATTTCGTCGCTGGCAACAGGATCTCAAAACCTTTTTTGACTAGACCTGAGTCCCGAGTCCCGGGTAATGAAATATTTTGGGGGCTCGGAAATATATATAGTTAAGACTGTATCAGATATTTCATCTTTCGATCTATATAAACCTTTAGTATTATTAAGAATACCTGAAATCAATACATCGAATGAGTTTGGAAGACAATGTTTCTCTCTTTAAAGATATTCGACCTAGGTGTGTGCAACTTGCAGAACTAGTTCTGTCAAATGAGAATAAGTCAGGATCTTTGAAACTTTTGAATGCATTAAAAGACCTACATTTAAATTTGAAAACAAATGTTGAACACCTGCTTCAAAGAAATGGTGGGTTATTATTTTTACCAGTTAATCTTTCGGAATATATTATGGTACCAATAACCACCATTTTGAAAAACGAATCGATCACTGACTCTGAATTAGAACATATTTCAGGAATTCTCTATATTCTGCTAAAATACTCATTTTGCCAACCAGGTAGCTTAAACACTGATTTATTCACTCAATATATTACATTGTTTGTCTATTTGGTAGGTGGAAAACCTGGACAGTTTACAATTGCGTCACATTCAGATGAATCATACCTTAATTGTTTACTTTGCATTAGTACTTTAATTCAAGGTGCCACTCAACAAAGTACCAATTTTAGTGAAAAGGTTCTTGATAATATGAAGTTTGTTCCCACCCTAGGGTTTCTAGTAAGTGTTTTGCTCAATATAGCTGTTGAATCGCCAACAGCTAATGTAAAGAGGCAGTCTTTGGAAGCATTGAATACATTATTCCATTTTCTTAACAATGGGGAAGTCTTATCATTATTCTTTCCTGGTACTGTTTCTTCAATTGCTAAAATTATAAAATCAAATCCTCGATCTGTTGTTGTTGAAGAGACTTTTAGGGTCTTGACAACTATTGTAACTATGGTATTTTCTGATTTTGATTTAGGGGTCGAGGTTGAAAATCGAAAGCTGTCTCTTGATATGCTTCAACAAAGCATTGAAGGAGATATCGAAAGTCATGAAATGGTTCAAAGTCGATTTGGTTTGTTAATAAAGGTTCCAGAAGATCTCACAAAAAAGAAAAGGCATCGAACACAGTTGTGGTTAGAATCCACTGTCGTACAATTTGAAAAAGCTTTACAGATTATATTGAAAATTGATTTGAATAGATACAGCAAGCTTTCAGTTAGAGAAGCGATATATCAATTTGATGTGAGGCTGATCCGAAATTGTTTCTTCTCATGTCAAAAGGTTTTGCCCTTAGTGATACAGTCTTTATCTAAGATCAGCACTGCTGACTCCTCCCTCATGAAAGAAGTCATAGATTCACTTGTGACTATTGCTGACGTCAAACTCTTAAGATCAATATTTGAAAAACTTCTTTCAAAAGAGCTTGACACTATGCAGTATAACTTTCTTTCGCCTGATCCCTCAAAGGTAGAATCAATGTTAGAGCTTGTTAACTTTTTGCTGATTATTTTGAACAATAGTGGTGGTACGGATACAACTGTTGTTGAATCACTATTCAAACAGTTACACGACAATTTGTCACATTTGTGCATTTCTAAACTTATGTCGAAAACCAAATATATGCAACCTAAAGTTCAACTTGCGATGGAGACGCAACTCAAACTTGTATCTGCACAATATGACACCAAAGTCATCAGCGACATAGCTCATGTTGAGATATTCAACGGTATTGTGACTAAAAAGTGTGAAAAGCTTTTCATAGATATACTCAGCTCCTTATCTTTCAATATGCATCAAATACCGATGAACAACTACGTTTTGCAAGAGAATTCTAATGCTAATTTGAAGGCCAGTATTTATCTTTGGATGTTTTCAGTCATCCTTTCAAGTTCTTTCAAAGAAGATTGCGCTGAGGTGGATGATCTATTAAATTTTGAAGAAAGTGATGACGGCCCACATTTAAACATAGAATCAGAAAGTCAGGTTGCTTTGATCAACAAAATATATGATACGTTAGAAAATTCAACTTGTGTGTTGAAAGAATCATCAATTACCAACGTTGATATTGCTAACTCTGTAACCACGGTAATGTGTCTTCGGTCAATTCATAACGCCTTTCTAATTTTGAAGGACGATTTTAAAGACGAGTTGATTGATGTTCTCTATCCTATTGTTGAGTGTTTAGCATCTCCAAATGAAACTATCAGGTCAGAAGCTCAAATTGTGGCTTTGGAAATCTCAAAATCATTTTATGAAGGATCAGTAGAAAGACTATTGTTTGATAATTCTGATTATCTCCTTGATTCACTGTCATCAAAACTTACAGGAGAATTGCTTACACCTAACCTAGCAATTATATTATCAATTTTGGTGAAACTCGGATCAATGGATCTTCTAGCCGAGCTTGATGACATTATCAGAACGATATTCACATTGTTGGATATCTACTTTCATTATCCCACGCTGTGTGAAGGTTTCTATCTTGCTTTTAACGAAATCATTACTAAAATTTATCAAAATCTAGACGGTTATGATTTTGAAGCCCTAGCTTTACGTCTTGAAGAGGACAACGTCACTAATTATGATATATGGGGATTAGATTCTGCCGAAAAAGTTGAAGAGTTCATGAAAATGAAAGCATCTTCTTTTGATGATCTGGTTGATCAAAGTGATGATGAGATAGAAGAAATTAAACGTGATAAGATACTTGAAATTGATAGTGATGATAGCGATAATGAAAGTGACTGGAAATCAAGAACATCTTATTCTTCAACTAAAGATCCAGATTTCAATGAAGATGAAATCAGTGCTGAAACTTCTTGGGTCTCGCCACTAAAACCTAAACTTTATGCTATGTTGAGCAACATACTTGCATATGCAGAAAGACTTGTTCAGACGAGGCACACTTCACTTGTAATTTCCTTACTGAAAACTATGAAAAGAATAATTCCCTTATTAGCCACACAAAATTCGAGGTTCTTACCTTTTGCTGTTTCTGTATGGGACTTACTGGTCTTTCTCTTTAAAGAAACTGAGGATCACAGAATAATTGGCTTATGCCTTGAATTATTTCATGAATTGATAAAATATGGCTCGACTTTTTTTTCAACAAGGTTTATCGAACTTTACAAAATGACAACCAAGAATTTGTTTATACAGGATACAATTCATAAACAAAGGGAGGTATTAAAACAACGCAATATTATAAAAAGTAAAAGCACCACTGTTATTAATCGAACAAGCACCTCAACTAATTGGGAGTTTGAAACATACAGCAAAATGTGCAATATGTTCATCTTTGCTATGCAAAAACTGGGAAGGTTTATACCGACATCTTTTGCTGCTTCGATGATTAGTTATACATTATATTTTGATGAAAACGCTAGACACTATGGCTATTTTGAAGAACTGGTTGAATTTGTGATTAATAATAAAGAACTTTTGAATGATTTCAACACTAGCTCAATATTACTCGATAAACCGTAGGTTTTTTTTGGGGGGGCGTTGGAATCAGATTATAGCAAAGGAATCTGTCTGCAGCGGCTGCTCGCATGGTTTGGCAGTGGACAACTTTCTCATCTTACAATAAATAAATCGGATTTATATTTGACTGATCGGAAAAATAACCCTGGCGTAACGAAGATCAGATTTTAGAGTATAGTTGTAACCAAGCTGTAGCTACTCCAGTATAAAAGTGAAAAAATAAGGTCGTACCCGGATTCGAACTGGGGTTGCTCGGATCAAAACCGAGAGTGATAACCACTACACTATACAACCTTTTACAAATTTTAAACTTTGGATTAATTACACAATATTGTAAAGCATAATTTGACGTGCCTTATCCAACTGATCCAAAACAACGGCGCCCTTTGGCTAACAAAAAAAAAAACAACCGTGATTGTCCTTGCTGCAGCTAAATCATCTATTTTTCGAAATTATAAGATTTATTTCTACCAGAAAAAAAAGAAAAAAAAAAACTTTACCATTTTTTACTAGAAAATCAAATAGGATTACGAGTTGACACTACCTAAAATTTCAGATCATACATATAATTATGGTACTTGATATAAAGAGCAGTTGCTAGAAAGAACACATCGTATTCAACACACATGGTATTCAACAGTATAGCACATAACTTCGACCATGGAAAAAAATTATAAGTTTGTATAGATATTAATTCTACCCAGACGTTCAGGATTTTTGAAAAGTAGTTAGTTCAACCATTTGTTAATTACTATGTTTTGTGCTTCTTCAAGAAACTAGAATCTTTGAGCTAAAATCTCAATGCTGAAGCAATCACGCTAAAAGATCTAAATGTTGATATGCTTGTAACGATAAATTCAGATTGGACAGTGAATTCGTGCCTTCTGGATAAAATGATTGGACCTTTAGTGAACAATTTGGTCTTTCAACTCAAAAATGTTTTTTTAAAATATTTTCTAAACTGAATAGATCAAGCAGTGTGAGCACTTCGAATGGACTTGATAAAACTACTTACTCGATATACGTTAATTCAACTCAAACAATATACTTTTCAAACTTGAATGTTCAAGTTCTGATGCTTCAACTGGTGTTTCAAACGTAATTTGAAGTCATTTTCTTTTTACAAAACATACGCACTATTATTGTCTATCTTTTTGAAAAACACTCAAAAAACTACCGATTTGAGACACTCTGGATCAAACAGGACATCCCAACCTCGATCTAAACCATACTCATTAGCTTTCCAAGCAGCATCAAATAAAGGTGCTAGTGTGGTTAAAGAGTAAACTTTAAACACCTCTTGCAACGTCTCAACCTTATGTAACATATAAGCTTTTTGTGAAGCGTTTACCGTAGAGCAACCTATCACTGCCATGGAAAACAAAAGCACTACATGAATTTGACTTTGAGGGGAGATTTGATAAAAGGCTTCATAAGCGTCATTTACTGAGCTTTGTACAAGTTCAACTTCCATGGGAATATCTGGGTATAGAAGTTTAGTGGCATAAACATATAATGCCTTGGCCAAAATTACAGCACCATAGGTACTTTCCAGTAATTTGCTTTGTATGTTTGGTGGTTCCTGCTTTAAAACATCCACAGGTAAAGAAGGTCTTTCAAATGAGTCAACGGTATTTCTAATTTGAAGAATAACGGCTTTATCTTCATCACTAATCCTACTATCCGCTAATCCGAACCAACACAACTTTGCTTGGAGCTCAATTAAAGGGAATGCTGCACCTACAATGGGATGATTCATCCAAGGGACAGCACAGTGGTAAATAGGATTGGTCAAATAAGGTCGTAGACTATCAAAAATAATAAATGGAGATGTCATATATGTCTTCAAATTTCTATCACATCTGAATATTGAGTTCGCATAATTATACACAAAAGACTCAAGTATTGTTCTTTCCGTGGGTGTTACTATCATAGTGTCATTATCATCTAGACATAAAAGTCTATTGGAGGTATAAAACTTCAACTGATTTATCAAATTTATTAGCATCGTCTCGGTGAGAGTAGCATCATCTATCTCTAATATATCTGTCAATATAGATCCATTCTCAAAATTCATTTCTCCGCCTTGCTTTTGAATCACCCAAAATTTCATGGATTCAATTGCAGCCAACATACTAAGAGTGTGTATTCGCTGGCCCTCGTACACGAACTTGAGCTTTAAATATGTAAGCAAACAATGTGCAAGCATCTCAATCTCGTTTCGAAAAAATGACCCAAAAGAGACCTTTTGTAATAAAGCTTCCATAGATTTGTCAAATTTGGTTTGCGAGAGAGATCTCATCTTTTCATTCTGTGTTTTTCTATAAAGAAAAGACGCACCACATGAATGAAATAATTCCTGAAGTATTTCATTACCTTTCCCTAACGGAATAAATACAGCACCCGGTTGAAGGTTTATATGAGCGAGTTGAGGTGATATATCAGTCATGAAACCCTTTATAAATGCCGAATCCAATAAAGAATTACGTTCTTTTGGAGAAACTGTATCAAGAGCGGATAGATTAATTTCAACCAATACTTTTCTAAAAAGCTTATCTTCTCTTGATTCAAAAATTTCCTGGAAATGATTATTAACAGTAACTTTTCCATTGTTATCGATATACTGACACTTTTGAATAACAAAGTCGTTTTGGTGTGATAACGATTCTTCCCCAGTGGGCCATAAACACAAATATGATGATTTTACGCAGTTCTCACAGTATGGCTTTAAACCTGAACATTTGATTTTTCTTTTTCTGCAAGTGAAGCACCCGCTTCTATTACGTTTCCGATGTTGTTCTTTAGGTCGAGATACAGAATTCTTTTTCTTCACTTTGGAAATCTCTTTTTTTGTCTCAAAAAGCTTGAATTTTCCAAATCCTGGCCCTCGCATAAGTATACTATCATGCACAACAAAACAATCAGATTACTCAATTTCTCTAAATATGTCGATCGAATCAAATTACAATGTTTCGAATCAGCGACCTGTTCTGTTGATAAAATCAGAAATTGGCGCGATAAGATTACATTAATCAATTGGTGTCCCAATGAGGTAATTTATTACACGATCAAGAAGTTTGCCGAGATTCGGGAAAATGAAGAAAATCTTTACCGTGTTTTTTTGATATTACAATTATCTCTACATGCTGTCATTTTTTTCTACGCAATACAAATTTTTTAGGAGGAACACAAAGCTTTTATGTTGACATTTTGATTTGTAATTGTATTAGCTATATCTTACTACCTTTGACCTCACTTGAAATGTAATAAATAATTAGTGAATGGGCGTTTGGTCCAACCATGAATTTTCCAAAATGACAAGTGCATCACACATGCAAAAGATAGATAATGCTTCTTCAAATAAGAGCCATAACCCATTGGTTGCTATTCATTAGGTCAAATATAAATGACATGTTACATTCTTCCCTATTTGTGCTTTAGTTGTTAGCAATAACAATTAGTAGCAGTTCAATACAAACTTATGTATTAGACTATATCGTCTTTACCAAATTGTTACTGATTGTTAATTCTAATGAAGTAGCTTTGCAAATATAATAGACTATAATGTAATTTAAAAGTTTATCAAAATCCCTGATTCTCGGGAGATCAAAGGCTTTTGCAATAATTTCATTGTTCTTGATGAGTTTGATTTGGTAAATAATCTGAGAAATTCACACTTTATAATTAAAGAGATAATAGGTTTTGTGATGTGCACTTTGTGGGACAAGTCGATGGATTCATTGAGTTTGCAGCGCTTACCTAAAATGTTAAAAATGCTCTGTATCATCTGTATCAGTGGAACAGTTCTTAGCTGTTGCAATTGTTGCTTGAAAGTTGCTAATTGTGGGATCTTTTTAGACATTTGAGTAATGGTCATGGTGCTTTTTTGTTCTTTGGCATTTTTATGATGCCATCTATTAAGCTACTATATAAAAAAATGTATACTCCGGAATCTCGTAGAAAGAGTATTAAAAGTGACTAGCAAAATATACCTGGAGCAGCAACCTTAATGTAGTTACACGCCAGCATCAATAACTGTAATAATTTTTGTCTTATGGCTCAAGGCCCTAAGTTTGCCTTGAAAAAATTAAATGAGGAAAATATCGAGGTATAATGAGTTCTGTCATGTTCAAACTTTTAATTGTTATGTTTTTGTTTATTGTAGCTCTCCAAAAAGAAAAATACTGACCAGCTAAATGTATATTTTGTCAGAAGACAGAAATCCCTCTCACAATTAAAGATGAGATGTATAACTTCTCGTTTCTTGTGATCAACATTAGAGTTGCTTGAAAACGGGTTCATGATCTATTGGTTATATTTCATCGGTATTTTATTTGGATAATTGTCATGAAATGGGAGCTAATGTTATCATTGTCAAGATATTGGAAACACCTAAAGTTGTAAAAATGTTTGAGCAATAGTTTTCTTTGTACTGGGGTGCAAAAGTGCTCTGTTGTGTTATTTCCTTTCTTTGTATTGGTATCTTTTTTGTTATACTCAAAAATATATCTCATAGAACAAAAAAAAAGAACTTACTAATCAAAGAATTGTAATTAGTAAGTCACTACCGTAATAATAATACTATCATAAAAATTGCGTTCATTTATCTAACCCCAGATTTCAAAAGACTTAAGCAAAACCGTTTCATGAACTTTGGATGCTCTGCTTTTCAAAGCCAGCAGTTAGTTGCAATGCCACTCTTCTCGCGCACAAGAAACTTTGCTACGCATAAAGTTTCAAATTATCTAAAAATAGCAATGTTATTGTTATTGTTATTATTACAAACAATCGAAAAGAAAAATAAAATAGCCGCTAAAATCAGGGTGAATTGGACATAAAGATCCAGAACTGAATTTAATGCCATTTCTTCATCAAAATGACTGCTGATTGGTTGAAAAAAGTCAAAAACCTCTTTGTAACTTTTTTCTTGTAAGCTGACAGACCAGCTACCCCATCATCACACAAAATTTATATAGTTGATGTATTTTCTCAACCTCCGCATTAATATTCAACATGCTAACTGGCTTTTGATATATTCAGTTTTAGTAGCACTTGTTTTGCATACCAGCGGAGAGCCATTATGTCACATGTTCAACACCTCCAAAGCCTCCAATATACCGGCTATTGAATTGAGCTTGCATATAGAAGGTCACTTAGTTCCAGAACAGCCGGGATATTTGAGGTTTTGGAGGTGTTGAAGATGTTTAGAGTGTTCTGCTTTATTAAAAATTTACGAGTCAAGAGCAAATTTCCCAGCATTGATTGATCGGTTCTGATAACACCAATAAAAAAAGGTTTGATGAGCAGATACTACAGACACATACTAATAGCTTGGCAGTTGAACACTTGCCCTTCGAATTTTGTGGCTCTAATTCATTACGATGGAGTTGACACGAGAATTCTTACATGAAGCTGTAGCTATAGTAGCTTAAACTTCAACTTAATTCTTTTACATGTGAGTTATACAACTGATAGATCAAACCAAAAGGGAGATAATTTCTCTGTTTATCTTTTTTTCCAATTCTAATGCATGCTGAAAAGAGTTAAAACAGAGATAATTTTGTATTGGCTTTTCTCAAACCCTACTGCACTTTCTGAAACTCAAAGAAATGTTATATAGCGCCCTATTCAATATCTTCCTTAATGAGGTGTTTGCAAAGGTAGGTTTTGATGAATGGAATGATATGAATTTGCTTCAGCTATTATGATTGTGCATATAAGGTACTAAATTTATAGAAACTAAACTTAACTTGAAAAAATATTACTCGAAAGTTTTTGTATACGAATTTATGACTGGAACTATCTTTAATTAGAAAATTTATACTGGTATACTGGCAAGACTGATTTATGCCATAAAAGGGAAATCATGTCAAATTTTTTTTATTAGAAAAATTATTACGTCAAAGTAGCCCCCAGTGCTCAGCGTTTTGAGATAATCATGATTTTAATGTTTATTTTCTTCCCAAATAGGCAATTTTTTTTCAACAGAAATGTCCAATTGTCAAATTGTTGAGATAATGCCTTCTGACCTTTTACACTAACCATAGATATATGTTCATTAGGTTTTTGTTTGACTGTCGTTGGAATCATACAAAACCGGTTAGTATGAGTACACGAATGCAGACTCGATCTATGACTGTAAAAGTTGAAGAAGCTACAAATGTGGCGGAGTCGTTTTCAATACTAGATGATTCACCCCGTCTTATGGTAGTTAAGCCAAAAAAACAACATAGAAAAGTCTTGACAAAAAAGAAAGCACAATTGTTTGAGACAAAAAAGACAACTCTGAAGAAAGTCAACATGAAGAAGAGGCTGCTGACAGAAGACAATAACAAGAAAGGCTTGCCCATGTTAAATCTTGATAAGAGTAGACTTCTACCTACTGAAGAGCTTCGTGGTAAACTAGAAAAGTTTCTTGGAGAGCATGAAGATGGATTGAAGTACCTAACGTATGACGAGTTTATATGTGAAACATATGTACAAGAGGAAATATTAAAACATATCAAAAAGAGTCGAAAAATTATTGTGATAACTGGAGCTGGTATAAGTTGTAATGCAGGGATTCCCGATTTTAGGAGTAGTGAAGGTCTCTACAATAAAAGTATAGGCATTTTAAAAGGGAAAGATATGTTTGACATTTCAATTTTTCGAAATTACGATAGTATCAAAATGTTCAACAAATTTATACAAGATCTTTATTTTCAGGTTAAAGATTGCCAACCGACATCAACACATGAATTTATTAAAACTTTAAACGATACAAATAAGCTCATAAAGTGCTATACACAAAATATAGATGGAATAGAGCGAAAACTAGGATTGAAAACTCAATTTGATAGTGAATCGTGGAAGGAGAACAATGTAATTCAACTACATGGAGATTTGCATGAGTTATGTTGTAACCTTTGTTATGAAAAATACAGTTGGAATGAATTTTATAATGAGCACGGGGAGTTTAATAATAAAAAGTTTGATCTAAAGAATGATTTGATTTCAGAAACTGATGTTGAAGCAGAAGAAGAAGGAGATTGTTATGATTCAGATCTTATGATATTAAGTCAAGGGAGTACTGCAAGTGAATGTAGTGAAGGAACGACTTTTTCTAATAATAGAGGTATTAACGATTATGAGAGTGATATAGAAAATGATAGCACTGTTGGTATGATTGAGTGTCCTAAATGTATCAAAAAATATCATGAAAGAGTTTCAAAAGGAAAACGAAGTTTAGAAAGTAGTATAGGAATTATTCGGCCCAATATTGTTTTATATGGGGAGGAACATCCATATAGTGAGAAGTTTGGTGTTAATATAAGTAAAGATTTGAAAAAGAAGCCAACACTGCTTTTAGTTTTCGGAACTAGCTTGAAAGTTACTGGTGTTAAAAAAATGGTACGAGAAATGAGTAAAAAAGTTCATGAAAATGGGGGAATTGTTGTGTTGATTAATAGGGAAGCAGTCAGTAATTCTCAGTGGAAAAACTACATTGATTATCAAATTGTTAGTGACTGTGATGCCTTCTGCGAATTCATAGCTCAGAAGATAAGTTTGTGATTTATAGATTTTATAGATATGTATCATGAAGTCACGTGCACAAATGTATAAGATTACATTTACATTAACTTTTTTTTTTTCATACTTCAACATGCATGAAGGAGGAGGTGTAGTAATCCGCTAGAAATTTATGAGGTCTTTTATTGATAGTTATCTCAATTATGGATGAGGAGGATTCCAAAATCATATTATATCGATGGAAGGCTGTACATTCAGTTACGAGTGATGGTAATCCTATTAAACAGCTTGTAAACAAAAGTGTCATTAGAGGTTCCATACCACAGGAAGTCTTGAGTGGAGAGATTTGCCAATGTGGTACTGTTATTATTGGTGGAATTACTGTCACTGTACGTATACGGCCTGTCAATAAAAAAAGAAAGAAGAATGAAAGTCGTGATCAAAATATAAAGAATGAATGTGTAGTGACATGCCTTGTTTGTGGCAAAGAGACTGTTGAAGAAGTATGAAATTTTTATTTATTAGGGCTGGTTTACAAAATTCCAATTGACGAAATAAGTTTGTCGATGTTTTATTAATTCAGTACGTTTTAGTCTAGTGACGAATGCGGAAACGATATTACCTAATACAAGCTTGCAAATTGATGGATTAAGTGGTATAAATAAGTCGATTCTTCTAGAAAATACCAGACGAGCTTGACTGCTTTATTAAGTTGTCATGTAGTATTAATTTTAGACTTTGTAGAATAAGGTTGCGAATAAGGAATGCGAATAAGGTTGCGTTGAAAGTGCGGTATAGTTACAGAGATCCATCAGAGTTTCCAGAGAGATAGAATCATTAACGGGCCGTTCCGCGCTAAAAACTTAAAATTCTACTAATCAATCTCTATTTTTTGTTCCAACTCGACGAGCATCACATGCACTGAAATTTGCCTCGAAATTGGAGGCTCGGCGTGACGCGGCTCGGCTTGGCTCGGCTCATAAAATTCACTGAGCATCGGCTGAAAGGGAAGACCCTCCTTCAACTTTTGGCTCACAATCACAATCACAATCATAATCATACTGAGTCGTAATACCAGTCTACTGAGAATGTAATGCATTGTGACTCCAGCACGTTAGACTGGTAGCATAAGGGCCACCAATTGCCTGTATCCGCGGGTCGGTCATGCACACACATGTTCAGTCTCCATTACATTACAGTTAATACTTTCAACTATTCTCCAGGTTTTTATTCTAATGTATCTTCTTCCTTGATTATTACGGGTGCAGGTGCAGCGCAGCCGCTGTAAAAAAAAATTGCCAGAAGCAGCTCAAGTCCCGGTGCAAATCAATTTTTTTTAATGACGCTTCGCCGTTTTTTTTTTGCTTAATTGCAGTCTGACAGGTTTTTTTTTTCTTGCAAATTGAGCTGCATAGAATGAAACCAATTTCGTGAGAATCTAGCTTGCTAGGGGTTTGACTCTGCAAATCGTGTTGCACACCCTGTGTTTAAAACTTTCTCTTTCTCTTTCTCTTTCTCTTTCTCTTTCTCTTTATCCTTTACAATTACCTGTTTTCTATTTCTCTCCCGCTTTTATCCCTTCTTCTCTGTTTCAAATTCTTATGGCCAAATTTTATGGCTTTGTACAATAGACTATTTTGAAAATAATTAATGTTAATACCCACGATCCCAACTTCGGCATTTCCTCCAGTAAACAATCTGGAATTGTCTGAGGAGAAAAATTCATCATCACCTTCTACATCATCTACACAGGCAAACATCAATGGTAAATGCACACCATCAACTTCCAAAAAATGGGTGCTACCTCCAAGACCAAAACCAGGAAGAAAGTCGTCTTCTAATAATAACGCTGCAACCTCAATAATAAATAATGCCGCATTTCTATCAAGTGAACCTCCAGAAAGGTCAGATTCTATATCCACTTCTATTTCACATCTTCGCATAAACTCTCCCGCTTCAGCACCTCTAACTCCTGATTCTTTATCACCTGCTGATCATGTATCGGGAAATATCACAAAAGCAACCACAGCAACTATGATAACGTCATCACAAAAATCATCAACAAATGATGCATCAAATACCTCTATCTCTTCTAAGAACACTACTCTTGGATTAAATAAAACAACAGCAAGAATGGTAGAAATTGATTCTGAGATCATCAATAATCCAATAAAACAAAATATACTTAAAATTAACGAGGAAAACTATTACCTAAAATTAGAAGTGATTAGATTAGTATCTAACTTAAAATCTTTGAGGGACGATTTAAATAAAACAGCAAGCTTGACTGATACTCAGCAGGAAATGGAAAAAAAGGAAAAGAAAATGAAAAAGAAAACAAAGAAGAAGTCGAAGTCTATTTCCAGTCCACCTTTAAAAGTCGAAGAAACAGATAATCTATTGAAGATCAAAAGTATTGATAAGGAAGCTTTAGTTACTACCACTACAACTACACCGAAAACTGTATCCCCATCTCTACTATTCAATTCACTTCAAAATTCAAATATGTCAAACAATTTTATACCCCATTCAAAGAAACGATCTCACGATGAAACTAATAATGATATTACAAACCCCGATGATGATATAAACAATTTGATTGTATCTCTTGTTGATCTCTCTCATACTCAAAATTCTGTACCTGCATCCCCTCAACAATCTCAAAATGAATTGAATAGTGATCCTACGCTTGTTGATATCGATGTTGATGATGATATGGATATGCTTTCTCCTGTTTCAACAACTCCAAGTACAATGTTTTCACTTTCGCTTTCATTAAGTACAACTAATGACACAATTTCAACATCTATACCACAAACAATACCCACTATGCAATACATAAACGAACAACCAACTTTTGAGCTTTTAGATTTACCTACCGAAGAAAATCTTAATGAGGGTAAACTCGATTTAAAAATGAATTATGAACTGGAAGAGAATGACGTTAAATTACCTTTGTTAAACACTTTTGATACATTGAACTCTTTGGATTACGAATCTAATTTTTTGATGGAAACAGCAGACTTGGAAAAAAACATCAATACTTCTGAAGGTGTTAGCTCAAACTCCTTAGAACTGCTAAATTTTGGTACTGATGAAGATGTCGAACTTGAATTTAGTAAGTTTGTAAATGGTGAGAGAAGTAACATTTGATCATTTACCTAACATTCACTTTTTTAAAATTAATAATACTCACATTTATAGATAAACGTTAACGAAAAAATTATATTCTATTTACTACAATGTACTTGTATTAGGTACTTATATACTTTCCATACAATTCCAAGTGAACGTTAAGTCGGTTGGTGTAGCATCTTAAATGTCAGATCAATATATATAAATTTAACACGCGAAATAGGATCTGTAGCTTTACATGCAGGCCCATTACGCACGTGCGCTATTAGGGAACAATAGAATTCACGACTTGTACTTAATGAACCGTTTCTCTATTATATGCAAACAGTTCTCAAACTAATTGACCATAAGCTGGCAAATTTTTCTTTCTCAGCATTTACTTTTTGTCTAAACGGTGAAACAAAGAATAGTTAACAGGAACTATGAAGTTTGGTAAGTATCTGGCTGCTAGACAGCTGGAATTCCCAGAATATTCATCCTACTTTATGAATTATAAACAATTGAAGAAATTAATAAACGCTTTGATCAATCAAGATGACGAACTTACATTACAGGATAAGAAAGGTTCATTTTTTTTCAAAGTAGAGAGAGAATTGGAAAAAGTCAACAGTTTCTATATCGAAAAAGAGGCTGAATTACGCCTAAAATTAGAATTGCTTATTGAAAAAAAGAATACATCGTTGAAAGATTTCAAACTTTCAAAAGATTCAATTACTTTTATATCCTTATACGATGGTTTCAAGAAATTTTCTAAAGATTTGGATAGATTAAATCAATTTGTCGAGTTGAACGAAACTGGGTTTATCAAGGTTTTGAAAAAATGGGATAAAAGATCAAAGTCCAAAACGAAAGAACTTTATTTAACAACCACAGTCAATGTACAACCAATTTTCCATAAAAATCAAATTGTAGAATTAAGTGACTTGGTGGCCAATAACTTGATTCAATTAGATGCCTTGAACAATGGCGATAAAAATTTTATTATCTATGAGGAAAGCTCAAATCATTCTGCCACTTCTGGAGATGCAACTATTTCAGATCAGCTATATACAGATTTTTATGAAATAACTCTTCAAAATGCAAATTTACCCCCTAATGAACAATTACAGAAATTAAACGAGTGGTACAATCAAATTATGCAGAAACTTAACATATCAACTAAGAAATTCACTTTCTCAAAAATCTTTATGCTCCTCATTAGTAACTTGCAAATTCCGAACGAATCTATTCAAAAGTTTTTTGAATTTTTCAATGAGTTCATTGATCTTAATTTTATTGATGATATCAATGGTAGAACTTGTCTCATTGAAGCGTCTACTTGCTTACATGACAGAGAAGAGATTTTTAAGATTTGTATCAATTCTAACATTGATCCTCTTATAAAAGATTTTAATGGTAGAACCTGTTTGCATTATTTATCTGAAAATGGTAGAAATGATTTGATACTTCTATTATTGAACCATTTGAAGATGAACAATGAAGAAACTCTAGGTAAACTTATAGATATGCAAGATAATGATGCAATTACACCTTTACTTCTTGCGATTATAAACAACCACGATGAAACAGTTAGAATTTTACTAGAGTTTAATGCAAATGCTTTCCCAATGCAAGATGAATCAAAACCTTTGTATCTTCCGTTGAATGTTGCATGTAAATTTGGTAATTCTGTTATTGTACAGTTATTGCTGCGTAAGTTTGGCTCTGCTGAACGTGCAAAGGAAGAAAAATTACTTATCAAGAAGTCACAATCAAACGCTGAAGGTTTATTGCCGTTACATATTGTAGCATCATCTGGAAATGCAAATTTAGTACCATTATTACTTGAATATGGGGCTGATATCAATCAATTGGATCGATTGAATAAGTGGTCTTCCATTTTTTATGCTGTACTATCCAATGATTCTATAATGACACAAACATTAATTCACTATGGTGCAGACTTTGGATTAGAGGATGAAGAGGGTTTCGATCCTTTGTATTATGCGATATGGGAAGGAAATACAGATGTGTTTAACATTTTGTTAAATTCAATGAGTACTTCGAAAATACCTATTGTTCGTAAGTCTCCTAGAAAGAGTGTCAGTAAACCTCAATCAGTTCTGGATAATATTACAATTACGGATACTAATACAATAATTGATCTAAACAATCTCGATATGATACCGGAATTATCTTTACCACCACCAATCATCCCACTAAGAAAGTATGGACATAACTTCCTTGAAAAGAAGATTTTTTTAAAGTTATCGTTTTTGACTAACAGATTCTCTATTAATCTTAATCCAAATATTTTTATGACATCCATTCCCGGTAGAATTACAATTAACAATAACGACCAAATTCCAAAAAATTTGATGCTACCCATTTTAGATACAGAAAACAAAGTTATTTTTCAACTTGATTCTATAGATGACGAAAATTTTGAAGTTGACTTCCAGTTATTCCCAACTTTTGGTACTAGATTATTGGCAAAGGCAACACTCACATCTTCTATACTCAAATCTCAGTATCCAGGATTAGGTGTTAAGGATATTGGCTTTTTGGAACTGCCATTATTTGATATCAGGTTGAACACCATTGGTTCCTTGAAATTTACTTATGAAATCATCTATCCATACTCAGGTAAACCATTGGAAATTTCGATGTATGATACATATTGGAAGCTCGCCTCTTCGGAAGAAGATGAAGCAAAAAATAAGAATGCTACAGCAAGCTCCACATCATTTGTTACTAGCTCTTCTCTCAAAGGAGAGTACTATAGGATTCAAATTTGTTTACTAAATGATGGCACACCAATAGTTTCACCGCAGACATTTGTGGAAATTTTTGAAAATGTGCAATTACCTATAGTCAATTTTACATACCCACAATTGGCTTCTATAATTTACAAAAGTGAAACAAATTTAGAGAACGTGAAGAATCAATTGAAATGCCTAACAAGCAATAATATCAAGGCTTTTAAAGAATTGATTCCTCACATTTATTTACCATTAGATGAATTTCTCAGTCTCACAGACCCTTCACTCTCCTTGAATTTAGAAATATTTTATCCATCATTGTATGAACTCAGCAATTCTCTTTTCAAAGAGTTTGCATATATGCCCACATGTAAGTCAGATACGATTAACAACACTCTTAACTACTTCATTGATACAATTTTGAACGATATTTTTCAGCATGTTAGAGATTTAAGAAGTGAACAATTACACAGAAATCGTCAGTTTATCTTTTCTTCCAACAACTCTCATGTATGTACGATTCTTAACTGGAAACAACCTAACTTTCCTGTATTCTTCAATTTGAATGGAATTAAGTTTGATAAAAGTGCAAATAAATTTGTGGAATGTACTTCAAATGGTTTGATTTTTGAGAAACCTTTGTCACAACATAGAAAACCAGACAATGATTCTACTGCTAATACAAATAAAATACTTATAGATAATATTGACTCTATTAATAAAGATTCTATTGAATACACTAATTTATTAGACTATGACGATAAGTTAACAAGATCCATTAAACTTGCTATTAGTTATGCAATATCCAACAACCTACTTGGTATAATTGTCCCGGAGACAATTCTGAATTTATCTCCTGAAATCGTTAAATCTATTAGACTGAAGGGATTAATTCTTGTAGCTTCTAAAAATACAGATATTACTCACTTTGAGATAGAAGATCTTAAAGGAGTACTTCAGTCAGATATGAAAAATCTTGAGATTGACGGAGATATTAGTGTGAATGGTATTAAGTACGCAGATGTAATTACATTCACCGATTCAATAGAAGTCTGAATGAATTACTGCTCTTACTGATAAATTTAATTACTCACTTTTTATAATCATATCTATGTATTATTAACAGTTCAATTCTTGCTTTGTGGTATTCACACTATCCAACCTTAAGCCAAGTATCATATACGCAAATATTACCTAAACAGGAAGCTCCAACCGAACATCTGGCTGAGCCACCAATGAAGGCTTTGAAAAATCATGCTATTTCATGCCTTCTTCCATTTTAGGCAAGTGTAGCGATAATATTGTAAAGCTTGATCCTTATTTTGCTCAATATTTAGTCATAAACTAGTGGAAAGATAAGTTTCAGTTTTTTCTATAAATATAGAGATGTTCATCCAGTTTAATGCTGGTTATGGAATTTTCTTTTGTTGGACAAAAAACACCAATAAAAAACAACAAACTTACAAACTACTAAATGACTTACTCTACTGAATCTTTTGTTTTCCAAAGAGTTATCTCTGAAAAATCTCCTTTAATAGTCGGAGCAGACGGTATGTATATTACTGTTAGAGATCCTAAAACAGGTGAAGAAAGACAACTTATTGATGCCATGACTGGTGCTGCAGTTGGTTCACTAGGTCACCAAGACCCTGACATCATCGACGCTATGACTAAAGCCGCAAGAACATCCAATTATTCTTTTGGTATGTATATCGGAAATTGTGCATCAGAGGAGTTATCTAAATTTGTTATTGATCGTTCACCAAAAGATCACTTTTCAAGTGCTTTATGGGTTGGATCAGGTTCTGAAGCAAATGAAAATGCTATGAAGATTTGCAAGCAATATTTCAACGAAAAGGGAGACTATAAAAGATTTAAGTTCATTTCAAGAAAAAACTCATACCATGGATTTACTATTGGTTCTTTGTCTTTGGGTGATGGTATCAGAAAAGACGACTTCAAATCTATTTTACTATCTGATGAACAAACACCAAAGGTTTCTGCATGCAATAAGTTCAGGGGAGTAAAAGAAGGAATGACAGAAGAAGATTATACCAAAGAGCTTTTGGAAGAACTCGATCAAAAGTTTATCGAGTCGGATCCTAGTACAGTCTGTGCTGTCTTTTTTGAAACAGTTGGTGGTTCTAGTTTTGGTACCGTTCCACCACCAAAAGGATACTTAGATGGTGCTAAGAAAATTTGTGAAAAGTATGGTGCTTTATTCGTTCTTGATGAGGTAATGGTAGGTCTTGGAAGAAATGGAAAGTACCACTGTTATGAATCTTTCATGGAAGAAGGAGGTCCTGATTTACTTACCATAGGTAAAACCATTGGTTCTGGTTATGTTACATTAGCAGGTATCTTAATCTCACCAAAAGTCAAAGATGCTGTTGTCAATGGATCAAATGCTGTGATGGGTGCACAAACATATCACTGTCATGAGTTCAATTGTGCAATTGGATTGGCTGTTCAGAAAAAGTTGTACGAGCAGAACCTTCCAGCTAAGGGAGCTAAGGTTGGTAATTATCTAATTAACAAGATTAGAGAAATGACTAAGGGATCCAAGGTTGTTGGTGACATAAGAGGATTACCATTATTCTTTTCAGTTGAATTTTGTGATCCAGTTACAAAGGAACCACTCGACCCATCATTTGATTTCGCTCACAAAGTTGATGATGCTTGTGTCAAAAATGGTATTACCGTAATGGCCTTACAAGGAACTGCTGGCCTAAAGACTGATGCAAATGGCAAGCAAGTTCTGATTGGTGATCACTTAATGCTTGGTCCAGCCTACATCATCACTGAAAAAGAGGCTGATATAATTGCTGATGCGTTTGTTGGCGCTATCAAAGAGGTGGAAGCGGAATACTTTAATTCTAGATCTTAGTTTCACATCTTTTCTTAGTTTATATAGTTGTATTTAATATTGTTTAGTAAAATTTCACTTCATATTCAAATGTGATCAATTTTTGAATTTATCAATGACTAACAACTAAAATTCT